>APFE031413030.1:120093-217465 GCA_000404065.3 Pinus taeda | reverse complement strand
CATCTCCCAGAAGTTCTCCACTGAAAACTGCTCATAAATGGTCAAAACTGGACCATACTGAAAGCTCAATGTAGAGGGCGCGATGCATATCACCTTCCCAATGTATAAGGTGCGAAGCATACTAATTTGCCCCTTTGTAGGGTGCGATGGTTGGGAATGGACAAATGGCAGGGGACAAAAATGCGAGGTGTAAGATCATGGAATCTTCCAGAAGCTTCCCCTCTGACACTTGCCTCTCTATTTTTGACCAGGGATGAGTAAGAGATCATCATTCTCCAAGTGGAAGCACGAACTATCAGAGAGAGGACACTAATCAAGATCCCAGAAGATGACTCACCTCTCTGTAATCATCTATATGTGGATCCCTCACCCCCCCCTTCAAGAGATCCAGAGGCTGGTATTTTGATCTTATAGAGAAGTGTTGTTGGTTTCTGGTTTTGTAACTTCATATTGTGGATGATCTGCTTTGCCTTGAAGTGAAGAAGGGCTTCTTAGCTGGAGGATGATGTTGGGTCAGAGCACATGGTTGTAATCCTCTTGCTACTTTTCATCTTAATAAAGCTATTCTTGTTTCCTTCCATATTCTTGTGTACTTGTTGATATATGCATGTATATGGTTAATACACATCTGATCCTGTATTATTTATGAATTTAGATCCTTGTTTCTTGGATAGTAGTATGTTGTTGTGATTCCACGGGTTCTTTTGAAGCTGGGTAGACAAAGAAGAAGCGGTGAAGCTCTATCAAGAAGGAGAGGAAATCAAACGCAAGACTCAGGTTGGTCTTCTTGGTTCTCTTCTCGTCTATTTTTATAAAAGGAAACAAGAGTAGACTCTGATTGTTTGTTTCTAAGATAGCCACCCATCTTAGTGGGAATAGCAGCATCCGAGTGGACACTATTCCTAATAACACTACCCTTAGACTTGACCTATTACAATTCTCACTCTGCACATTTCACGAAGCCTTTACAATACCAATACCCAAAATTTTGGGCTTTAAGCCCCAAAACTGTTACGCAGGGGATCCGCTACCTAACATTTTCCATGTTTCATTTCTTAAAATATATGTAAAGGATATTGATCATGTTATTGATTGGCCTATATTGCATGTGGAGCCAGAAGGAGAATTCCAGCTAGAACCTTATAGTGTATTTTGCAGAGAAATGTGCTCGTGCTCTGGAACTGAGAAATAAAATAGGTGAAAGTGCAATGGAAGCACTTTCATCCCGATGAATCTATATTGGAGATGGCATATCAGATGTAGGCTATTTATCCTTCCCTATGCATTGGTTGAATGGATGTCTTTTGGTGTATGTTTTGGCATGGAATTTTGGTATATGTATATATGTATATAGATGTAAATACCACCATGAAATATGTTATAAAGCTCCAACAAGCGGTATGGTTGTCATGTTGTTATGCTTGTCATTTTGGTTTTATTTTTAGCACGTTGATCATTGTAAATACTGCATCGAGCTAAGTTATAAAGCTCCATGTGTAGTATGTTTCTCTTTTCAATGGTCTCACTAGTTGTAGGTGTCATTGAACACCAAGGACTGTGTTCCCCTAAGTGGGAGGGGTTTGTAACATCCCTAGGGTAAAATTTCATGTAATAAAGTTAATAAATGTAAAAATAAGACCAATGTCATGGGACACTTATTCCAAGTTGAATGTTGGGAAAAACATCCTAGTATGGGTGTTCATTTGTTTTAATATGGCTAAGAGGAAATTGGAAAAGGAAATGGAAAAGGCTTTGGAAAGGTAAGTGGCATTAATTGACATTTTATTTATAAAAATAATGGAAAATAGTGGAAAAGGAAGGTGAAAGGTAACATGTTGCATGTGAGGAGGAAAATGAAGGAAAAATAGTGGAAATTGAAGAAAATATAGGCCTCATTGATAAAACGGCTTATAAGGATTATTTCATGGCTTTTTTCAGTTGAACCTTTTATCAATTCAGTTTTGGAGCTCTCTCTCTATTCTCTGTACTTTCTCATACTCTCACACACTTAGAGTATTATTTGAGCACTATAGAATTGAAAGAAGGAAGTAAAAGGAAGGACAAGAAATCAAAAGGAAGAAAAGATCAAGAAAGGAAGAGAGGGATCAAGTGGTTATAACAAGATTACTTTCAGGTATCAAGTTGCATGTATCATTTGCTTGCTAGTTTTGGCATGCATAGTACATGCATGTGTGTTTTTGGTTCTCTTGTTGTCATTGCCATGGGTATTTCTAGGTGTGATAGCGGTTTTGCACCTCACCTTTCCATTTACAGATAGTCATGGTGTGGTGGGGTTCTTTTACTTGGTTGAGATGGATTGCTGGATGATTTTGAAACTAAGTGGGTTACTCTCAACTCATAGGAATCCCTTTGTTGAGCATGGAATCCCCCCCAAGGCATGTTTTGGGGCTCAAAGCCCAAGTTTTGACCCAATCTTGTTGTAAAGCTTTGCGAATTGCGGGCGAGGGGCATGAAAGTATGATACAACCACAGGGTTGTCCGCCCTAGTTTTGTAATGTGATGTCGGAGAGCAAGGCTCTAAGTGTAAAAGAAAAGAGAATAGTAGAGAAGTATAACAAGTCTAAGTGATTGAGTCACAAGTGTAAAGTGTGTCTTTGGGTCATAGAGTAGGAGAAGGCTCTACAACTAAGTGCGTAGAGGCCTAGTAGTCTGCAGCTGAGTGCGCGGACCCCTGTAGCTGAGTGCACAAGGCGGAGTCGAGTTTGTAACCGAGGAAGGAATTCATAAAGATAAGTTTTATCATAATTTTGTGTATCTGTTCTTGGGTTAATGCATGTTTGATATAATTTGCAAATATACTATTTATTTACTAAACGCACCTGTATGAATGGTTTATGTTGTTAAGTGTAACTTAAAGCATGCAAGTAGGTTACCATAATCAACTAACATTCGAATACCAGTAAAATATTGGGTAATAACGCAGAAGTGTAGTGTTTAGCCCCTGAGCAGGGTTGCACGAAGATAGCATCTCTAGTTGCGAGGTACGGGAAAGTGCACAAAGCCACTTGCGCACAGGGTCAAACCATGGACCACTTGAAATCATCAGAAACCTAGTTCTAGCACCCTCCCATACTACTTCAGGCCCCAATAAGCCAACAATTGGTTTCATTGCTGGGACTCTGATCTGCATAAGAGATGTCTAATGTCGTATCACTGGAATCCAACAAAGAAAGGAATTGAAGAGTGTTTGGATAGGAAGATTCATGAGTTCGCGGTGCAAGAAAATAGGAATTCATGATTATCGAAGGAAGAGTGGTTAGAGTGCTACTTATATATGAAAATCCATGAAAGTTTCTTTGCATCCTTCCCCTCTGAGTTGTACGAGTGGATCGCAAAGCTAGAAGACTGTCAAGGAAGGTGTAGGCTCGACAAACCTATTGTGTGGACTTCAGAGTTAGTGTGCAAACTAGAAGCATTAGAAGATAAGATCGTGCATGTTGTGGACCATTGGCTCGATTGAATTATGGAGGGTTTATCATCGAGTTCACGATAGATACTTCAGTCAGCTATAGCAAGGTAGAACAATCCTTCCTCAAAGGACCTCAAGGTAGGTATGTTAAATCATTGAAAACATGGATTAAGATGATACTATGTGAAAAGTAGGTTATGTGAATAAATTGATGTTTGGGGCTACGCAAAGTGGGAGGATCTATAGAAACGAAGGTAGCATAGAACTAGAAACTAGCACCTTGATTTCACCACCATGGGAAAGTAAGGAATAGCTCACGAAGGTCTCACCAAGGAGTGCGATTAGTTTGATAAGGCAACAAATTCCACATATACCACTTCCATTAACACTACCGCCAGTTTCACCATCTTCACCCCCACATTCGCCCACACTAACATCGCCACCCCCATAGTTCAATATGGCAAGAACAATAAAGTTGTCGGTGTTCAAAGGAGTAGGGAATGAAGATCCGTACATGTTTTGGTTTGTGGTAAAGGCTATATGGGAAGCACATGGAGTCAAGGATGGAAATATAAAGAAAGCAACACTGGTCAGTGCTTTGCAAGATCACGCACTAACTTGGTACATTAAGCACTCCAATGATAATTTGAACGCAGGGATCGCAGATATCCAAGCTACACTAAATAGGGAATTTAGCAGGCCAAAATTAGAGACACAGTCAATTATTGGATTTAAGGAAATCATGATGCTTCCAGGCGGGACCCCCTAGGAGCTAGATCAAAGACTGAAGGGTATGATTCATGAAGCCAACATGACCTCAACGGATGGGCAACACCACATGGTTTGTAACGTCGTTAATGCTGCATCTAAGGAACACGCTATCATGGCAGAAGCTATCCACTCAAGCCAACGCCTTGGAGATCGCAGAGAGACTACATGAGACACCGATACAAGATCCTAACCTGGGGTTCAACAGATCCAGGTGCAGTTGAAAAACTTGTGTCTTGAGATGTAGAGTTTGAAACAAGACAAGACATCTCACTCAGAAGCGCGCGAGGAAATATTGTGTGTGAAGTGCAAAGGCCAGGGACATGACAAGGACCATTGTCCAGCCTTCATGAACTACCTAGTTGGAGGAGGAGCAATGTCATTAATACCGGAGGCACAAGCAGGACCGAGTGCAACACCTACATTATGGTGCTTGATTTGTCAAATAAGAGGGAAGCATGCTACATATAACTTCCATCTATTGCAGAAGTATACGCAGAGTTCCCAATAGTTGTTCTACAATTCATGTAGGTCAATGGGCCATAATGAGCACACTTGTAGAAGTTATTAACTAATGATGGATCAGACTCCTACCTACAGAGTTCAGATCGAAACGCGAGCCCTAGATCAAAATGTAGGGATGGCGTGCACTGGATTTCAGGGGCGTGGACGAGGTTGAGGTGGAATGGGACCAGGAAGAGGTCTCAACCAACTGATTTGTTACAATTGCGGAGGGCCAGGGCATTATGCCTACGATTGTACAAATCCGATGAGAGCATCATGATTATTGTACCCAGTTTAATTATGAGATAGAGGACTGTCCCGCACTGATAGTGAGGTTTCCTGAAAAGGGAGCACTCCAATCTCCCGAGACTCAGAACCTACAAATGATGAGGTCCGAGCCATGCGAGGAAGACCCAAATGTAAATATCATGCTCCAAAGTGGTATCACGACAAGAGATGACAAAGGCAAGCAACCCAAAGAGAGTGCCTAGTGTTAGCTTCCTGTTGCAGCAGGTTATTCATATTTCATGATTGACGTTTTACAGGCCAAATATGTCGTACTTTGCATGCTGCAATCCTCCATATCTGCTTAACAGGCTCAAAACAAAGAAGGTTACTTCAAGTTCATTCAATTGCCTTCCAAATTTTGTAAAGTTATCCCGGTATCACCAATTTTTCAGTTAAAGGGAGGTCCAAACAGCCTAATCTTGGTCTCCCTAGGTTTAAATTTTCCTATTTTAGAATGTAGAGAATGTAAATCTGTCCAAACAGTTTAATCTTGGAAGATTCTTAGATAGGTAGAGAAGCAGAGGAGCCCAACAGCTTAATCTGGGCCCTTGAAAGAAATAAGCGTAGTATGTAGATAGGAAAGCATCAAAATAAAAATGAATGATGGGTTTGCAAGTCTAAGTGCACCCAAATCAAAAGAAGAAAAAATGATAGGTAAGCAGGCTAGGTAGGTAGTTCTGAGGTTGCTGAATCCTAATTACTGATCAGTTCCAGACTTTCAGGTGTCATCTCATTCAGGACACAGTCAGCAAGAAATTATATGCGAGAAGCTGAAAAGAGGTATAACTAACTCCCCTTCTCTGTTTTCCCCAATCATTAACTAACTTCCCCAAGAGAGGTCAAGATCTGCTTGACTCCTCTTAAGTTCAATCATATTCATAACACTAGCTTAAGTAAAGATCTGCTTCACTCAAAGTTGTTCCAAACTTTCTCTAAAGAATGGTCCTACCCACTTGTAGCAGCCTAAGCTCTCCTGAACTTAGCGCTTTCTTACCACCTCCATATTAGCCACTAACATTATTATTTAGCTCCCTATATTTCCCCATCCCCCTACTAATATTAAGTAAATATCCCCTATATACATATCCCTCCCCCTCGTTGAAAAATAACCATAAGTAACCCCGGGAATTGCTTTGTTTACCAGAAACTAAGCAACAGCCCTTGACCTCCAAACCATCTCCCAGATACAATGGACTCCTTCCAGAGTATAAAATCCCTCTCAGGTAATCGGACCCCTTCCGAAACCTCAAAATGCCCTTAACACCCACCTACTTGCGCTTTCCACCCAAAACTTACACTCCGCAGAACCTTAAAGCTAGGTCGCATCGCAACATCGCACTTTCCCGTCCATGCAAGTTATGACCCATCCGTCACCACTCGATGCAATATCGCGATATCGGCGGTCGGCAGTCACAAGCGCCAAATGCCCAACATAAGCACCCTCCATTCCCCGCCGATGCGATGTTGCGATCGCATCGGAGGTAGTTCATCGCATTACCTCCAGTGTCAGCACCTCACCATGTCATCCTATACTAGGGACCCACCACAGCTAATGTCAACCACCGTACAGCCGATGTCATGTTGACGTCAGCAGCTAGAAAGCCGAAACTTTGCGCAGGAAGAAAAATCGCACTTCGGATCTCCAGAACAAGAAACAGAGGCAGTTTTCGACACGCGATTAGTGCGGAGCGCTAATCACGCATCACTACGGGAAATAGGCCATTTCGAAGAATCTTCAGGGAATCTTTTGATTTCTTAGACCCTTGTGCGCCGAAAAGCCCGAAAATTGCCCGATCGTGCCAAAATGATCTGGTTCAAAGACAGCAACAGATCAATGACAAAGTTTAAAGTGTATCAGATCAAATCATCAGGCGTCAAGCGTGTCAAAGAGTATCAGTCGATGACAGAAGCCATCAATGTAGTGGCAAAGAGTATTAGTGAAAATCTTGAGCACCGGCCCGAAGCAAGAGAACATTTAATATCTTCCAGCAGTTTCATAGAAAGAGGGCGAAGCCACCTGAAGCTCTCAAGTCATAATTATTGCACATTTAACTCACACCAGAGCAGAACTACAGTTCCCAAAGCACAATCATTCCAGCAGCACCGCATCTAGCACCCAAGGGCCACATTGTCACCTTTTCTGATTCAGCTGCCACTAGCGCAACCAAAAAGATTTACTTGCATTTAATTCCAACAACACTTAGATTTTTGAAGAGTTTTCTAGCAGACCTGTTTAGGTCGGTTGTAATCATGTCTTTCCAATATTTTTGCCTATAAATACCACCCTAAACAATGTTGTGAGGGGTTGGCTGGTTGGTAGTAGTAGTTGGTCAGTTTTCCTTTCCAGCATTTTCTCCGAACAGAGACTCGCACTGTAACTATTATAATTTCCATAATCAAAGATTGCTGAAAGCATGGATTGCGAAACTACTTGATGTTTTCTCTTGGCCAAGGAATGATTATGGAATTCCTGCATCTCGACATGATCCAATAAGTGTTTCTCTCCTCTGTTTACTTTTATGTTTTTTACCACCATTCCGCCTTCTAAATTGCAGAAAAAAAGAATAGCTTAAGATTTGTTTCGGTACACCTTAAGTTCAATTTCTGCGTTTCTCGATGTTTTCTTCAGAAATAGTTATGAGCATGTATACTTAAATGATCTTGTTTACGATATTTCTTTCACATATGAGTGCATGTTTAGGAATTCTTAATTTCTCTTGGATCCCATTCATCCATTTCTCCTCTCCTTCAGCATGATGAAATGATTCTCCTTTGCCTTTCATCCCTGATTTTCATTCCAGACTTTCAGCAGACTGATAATTGTATCCTGTGTGGCTATCCCGCTCCGTATCCCCTTGTGACCAAGAAAATGCTCGCAAGCCTCAATCTGTGACTCCATGCCCAATGGTTCGAAACTTATCATGCCTTACCTTGCCTCTTTGTTCGAGAATCCTACCTTCCATCCAATCACAAACAACACTCCCTTGAAGCCAGAAACCTAGCCTAAAATCATCAACAGAAGTTGAATCATAAGGAGAGAGCCCTCTCCGATTGCAGGTGGGCTAGAACCTGCAATCCAAAGATTGGTTTGTGGTTACCTCACCGTATCCCTATTAGGAGCCTAGGGACAACCTGAGTGATAACATAATGGCGACTCCGCTAGGGACCTCCTTAGATAAATTCATTAAACTAGTCTGCAGCTCTACAGAGGAAGAAACCGACTTGTAAAAACCTCGATCGACCTGTACCTGTGTACTCCACTGGGGATTCAAGTGCTTTGTTCATTTTGGTGAACCCCATTGGAGAAAGGGCTCATGTTCTTCATAGTTTGTCAAGCCTAGTTCTGATCTGTGATGGTGGACAGAGATTAGGCACTTCAAAGTCTAAACATCCACCTGGCGACTCCACTTCAATTTCAATCAAAGGCTCCACTGAGGAACGAACCAATTTTACAGACAAAGTACTCCATGTTCCCAAGTATTAACAGTGTGAGAGAATGACCGAGTTCTGGGAGGATCTCCCATTTGATGAAGCTTTAGATGAATGCAGAGAAATTTTGTCAGAGTTTGAGCTTAATGAAGAATTTTTCAGAGTAGTGTTGTCAAAAATACCAGGCAGCCAGAATAAACTTTTCCTTCAGTTAGTTGCTGAAAAATATGAGAATGAAATTGAACTCTTGGAAGCTCAGATAAAATCATATAATTTCCATGACCCTAGGGAGTTTTACCAAAATCTTCCTCCCCTAGTCCACAGGGAAATAGTGCTATCTCCTGAATTACAGTTTGAGTATGATATGGGTTTCAAGGCAAAGACAGAAGGACTAGCTGCTAGGCTCATTACCGAAGATGCAACTACTCCATCTGACCGAGAAGGCCCGTAATCATGCCGAAGTCTCCCTTCTCTAACTCAGGAGGAAACATTGTTACCTGCCGACTTGCAGACTCTGTATGATTCTATTATCAAGACAGGGACAGAAGGACTAGCTGCTAGGCTCATTACTGAAGATGCAAATACTCCATCTGACCAAGAATACCCAGAATCATGCCGAAGTCTTCCTTCCCGGACCCAGGAGGAAATACTGCTACCTGCGGACTTACAAACTCTGCATGATTCTATTGTCAAAACAGAGACACAAGGGTTAGCTGTCAGGCTTGCCACCAAGGACGTGGCCGCTCCATCTGATCAAGAAGACCCAGAAGAAGTTCTCTCACATGATGACTTTATTGATCCTATTGCAGAATACATGGAACTTCTGCTTGATCCAAGTTCTTTAGCATGTTGTCTCAGTGAAGACCAAATTCATCAACAACAACCGTTATATGCCACAATTTTGATTATGAGGGCATATACTCGAACGATGCTTGTACGCTCAGAGACCATCAGTCAGCAAGTTCATCTTATCTTTCAGTTGCTTAAGTGGCTGCACTGGTTGTTTGATCTCACCTAATGCCAAAGTAAGTGTTGGTTAGGGTAGGTAGGTAGGAGGAATAAGGCAGACGGAGAAAGCAATTTTGCAGAAGACAGCCAACTAAAGCCCAATGCGTTCTGACCTGTTGTTCTTGACTTCTCGCGAGGAAAAGCCATCCCCAAGTGGAGCCACTGTTAACTTCCTGCTGCAGCAGGTTATTCATATTTCATGATTAACGTTTTACAGGCCAAATATGTCGTACTTTGCATGTTGCAATGCTCCATATCTGCTTAACAGGCTCCAAACAAAGAAGGATACTTCAAGTTCATTCAATTGCCTTCCAAATTTTGTAAAGTTATCCCGGTATCACCAATTTTTCAGTTAAAGGGAGGTCCAAACAGCCTAATATTGGTCTCCCTAGGTTTAAATTTTCCTGTTTTAGAATGTAGAGAATGTAAATCTGTCCAAACAGTTTAATCTTGGCAGATTCTTAGATAGGTAGAGAAGCAGAGGAGCCCAACAGCTTAATCTGGGCCCTCGGAAGAAATAAGGGTAGTATGTAGATAGGAAAGCATCAAAGAAAAATGAATGATGGGTTTGCAAGTCTAAGTGCACCCAAATCAAAAGAAGAAAAAATTCTAGGTAAGCAGGCCGGGTAGGTAGTTCTGAGGTTGCTGAATCCTAATTACTGATCAGTTCTAGACTTTCAGGTGTCATCTCATTCAGGACACAGTCAGCAAGAAATTCTATGCGAGAAGATCAAAAGAGGTATAACTAACTCCCCTTCTCTGTTTTCCCCAATCATTAACTAACTTCCCCAAGAGAGGTCAAGATCTGCTTGACTCCTCTTAAGTTCAATCATTTTCATAACACTAGCTTGAGTAAAGATCTACTTCACTCAAAGTTGTTCCAAACTTTCTCTAAAGAATGGTCCTACCCCCTTGTAGCAGCCTAAGCTCTCCTGAACTTAGCGCTTTCTTACCACCTCCATATTAACCACTAACATTATTATTTAGCTCCCTATATTTCCCCATCCCCTTACTAATATTAATTAAATATCCCCTATATACATATCCCTCCCCCTCGTTGAAAAATAACCATAAGTACCCCCGGGAATTGCTCTATTTACTAGAAACTAAGCAAGAACCCTTAACCTCCAAACCATCTCCCAGATACAATGGACTCCTTCCATAGTATAAAATCCCTCTGAGATAATCGGACCCCTTTCGAAACCTCAAAATGCCCTTCGCACCCACCTACTTGCTCTTTCCTCCCAAAACTTACACTCCACAGAGCCTTAAAGCCAGATCGCATCGCAAGATCGCACTTTCCCCTCCATGCAAGTTATGACCCATCCGTCACCACCCGACGCGATATCGCGATATCGGCGGTCGGCGGTCGCAAGCGCCAAATGCCCAACATAAGCACCCTCCGTTCCCCGCCGACGCGACATTGCGATCGCATCGGAGCTATTTCATCGCATTACCTCCTATATCAGCACCTCACCATGTCATCCTGTACCAGGGACCCACCACAGCTGACGTCATCTGTCGTACAGCCGACGTCATGCTGACGTCAGCAGCCAGAAAGCCGAAACTTCGCGCAGGAAGAAAAATCGCACTTCGGAGCTCCATAACAAGAAACAGAGGCAGTTTTCGATGCGCGATTAGCGCGAATCTTCAGGGAATCTTTTGATTTCTTAGCCCCTTGTGCGCCGAAAAGCCCGAAAATCGCCTAATTGTGCCAAAATGATCTAGTTTAAAGACAACAGCAGATCAATGACAGAGTTTAAAGTGTATCAGATTAGATCATCAGGCATCAAGCGTGTCAAAGAATATCAGTCGACGGCGGAAGCCATCAATGTAGCGGCAAAGAGTATCAGCGAAAATCTTGAGCAGCGGCCCGAAGTAGGAGAACATTTAATATCTTCCAGCAGTTTCATAGAAAGAGGGAGAAGCCACCTGAAGCTCTCAAATCTTAATTATTGCACATTTAATTCACACCAGAGCAGAACTGCAGTTCCCAAAGCACAATCATTCCAGCAGCACCGCATCTAGCCCCCAAGGGCCACATTGTCACCTTTTCTGATTCAGCTACCCTCAGCGCAGCCAAAAAGATTTACTTGCATTTAATTCCAGCAACACTTAGATTTTTGAAGAGTTTTCTAGCAGACCTGTTTAGGTCGGTCGTAATGATGTCTTTCCGATATTTTACTTATAAATACCACCCTGAACAATGTTTTGAGGGGTTGGTTGGTTGGTAGTAGTAGTTGGTCAGTTTTCCTTTCCAGCATTTTCTCCGAACAGAGACTCGCACTGTAACTGTCATAATTTCCATAATCAAAGATTGCTGAAAGCATGGATTGCGAAACTACTTGATGTTTTCTCTTGGCCAAGGAATGATCACGGAATTCATGTGCTTCTACATGATCCAATAAGTCTTCCTCTCCTCTGTTTAATTTTATGTCTTTTGCCACCGTATTGCCTTCTAAATTGCAGGAAAAAAGAATAGCTTAAGATTTGTTTCATTACACCTTAAGTTCAATTTCTACATTTCTCAATGTTTTCTTCAAAAATAGTTATGAGCATGTATTCTTAAATGATCTTGTTTACGCTGTTTCTTTCACATATGAGTGCATGTTTAGGAATTCTTAACTACTACTGGATCCCATTCATCCATTTCTCCTCTTTTTCAGCATGATGAAATGATTCTCCTTTTCCTTTCATCCCTGATGTCCATTCCGTACTTTCAGCAAACAGAAAATCGTATCTTGTGTGGCTATCCCGCTCCGTATCCCCTTGTGACCAAGAAAACGCTCGCAAGCCTCAATCTGTGACTCCATGCCCAATGGTTCGAAACTTATCACACCTTATCTTTCCTCTTTGCTCGAGAATCCTACCTTCTTTCCAATCACAATCAACACTCCCTGAAGTCAGAAAGCTAGCCTAAAATCATCAACTAAGGTTGACTCAAAAGGAGAGAGCCCTCTCCGATTGCAGGTGGGCTAGAACCTATAATCCAAAGCTTGGTTTGTGGTTACCTCGGTCGTATCCCTATTTAGGAGCACTAGGGACAACCTGAGTGATAACATAATGGCGACTCCACTGGGGACCTCCTCAGATAAATTTATGAAACCAGTCTGCAGCCCTACAGAGGAAGAAACCGACTTGTAAAAGCCTCGGTCGACCTGTACCTGCGTACTCCATTGGGGATTCAAGCGCTTTGTTCATCTTTAAACCCCACTAGAGAAAGTGCTCCTGTTCTTCAAAGTTTGTCACGCTTAGCTCTGATCATTGATGGTGGACAGAGATCAAGCACTTCAGAGTCTAGGCATCCACATGGCGACTCCACTTCAATTTCAATCAAAGGCTCCACTGAGGAACGAACCAAATGTTAAGCCAAGTGCTCCATGTATTAACAATAAGAGAGAATGACCGAATCCTGGGAGGAACTTCCATTTGATGAAGCTTTAGATGAATGCAGAGAAAGTTTATCAGAGTTTGAGCTTAATGAAGAATTTTTCAGAGCGGTATTGTCAAAAATACCAGGCGGCCGGAATAAACTTTTCCTTGAGTTGGTTGTTGAAAAATATGAGAATGAAATTGAACTCTTGGGAGCTCAAATACAGTCTTATAATTTCCGCGACCCTCAAGAGTTTTACCAAAATCTTCCTCCCCCAGCTCACAAGGAAATAGTGTTATCTCCTGAATTACAGATTGAGTATGATCTGGGTTCCAAGGGAAAGACAGAAGGATCAGCTGCTAGGCTCATTACCAAAGATGCAACTACTTCGTCTGACCCAAGAGACCCGAAATCATGCCGAAGTCTCCCTTCCCCTATTCAGGAGGAAACATTGTTGCCTGAGGACCTGCAGATTCTGTATGATTCAATTTTCAAGGCAAAGACAGAAGGATTAGCTGCTAGGATCATTACCGAAGATGCAGCCACTCCATCTGACCAAGAAGACCCTGAATCATGCCGAAGTCTCCCGTCCCCAACTCAGGAGGAGATGCTGCTACCTGCTGATTTACAAATTCTACATGAGTCTATTGACAAGACAGAGACAGAATGGTCGATTGCTAGGCTTACCACCGAGGATGCAGCCACTCCGTCTGACCAAGAAGACCCAGAAGAAGTTCTCTCGCATGATAAGTTTATTGATCCCATTGCAGACTACATGGAACTTCTGCTTAACCCGATTTCGTTAGCGTGCTTTCTCAGTGAAGACCACATACTTCAACAGCAACCGGTATATGCCACAATTTTGATTATGAGGGCATGTACCCGAATGATGTTTTCACGTTCCGAAACTATCAGTCAGCAAGTTCATCTTGTTTCTCAGTTGCTTAAATGGCTGCACTGGTTGTTTGATTTCACCTAACGGCAAAGTAAGTACCGGTTAGGGTAAGTAGGTAGGAAAATAAGGCACCCGAAGAAAACAGTTTTGCACAAGACAGCAAGAAACTAAAAACCAAGGCGTTCTGACCTGTTGTTCTTGACTTCTCACAAGGAGAAGCCATCCCCGAGTGGAGCCACTGTTAGCTTCTTGTTGCAACAGGTTATTCATTTTTCATGATTGGCATTTCACAGGCCAAATATGTCGTACTCTGCTTGCTGCAATGCTCCATATTTGCTTAACAGTCTCCAAATGAAGAAGGCTACTTCAAGTTCATTCAATTGCCTTCCAAATTTTGTAAATTTATCCCGGTATCGCCATTTTTCAGTTAAAGGGAGGTCCAAACAATTTAATCTTGGTCTCCCTAGGTTTAAATTTCCGGTTTTAGAATATAGAGATTGTAAATTTGTCCAAATAGTTTAATCTTGGCAGATTCTTAGATAGGTAGAGAAGCAAAGGAGCCCAACAGCTTAATCTGGGCTCTGGAAGAAATAAGGCTAGTATGTAGATAGGAAAGCATCAAAAGAAAAATGAATGACGGGTTTGCAAATCTAAGTGCACCCCCAAACAAAAGAAGAAAAAATGCTAGGTAAGTAGGCTGGGTAGGTAGTTCTGAGGTTGTTGAATCCTAAATTGCTGACCAGTTCTAGGTTTTCAAGTGTCAAAATCAATAAAGGACACAATCAGCAAGAATTTGTATGCAAGAAGCTCAAAAGAGGTATAACTGACTCCCCTTCTCTGTTTTCCCCAATCATTAACTAACTTCCCCAAAAGAGGTCAAGATCTGCTTGACACCTCTTAAGTTTCATCATCTTCATAACACTGGTTTGAGTAAAGATCTGCTTTACTCAAAGTTGTTCCATATTTTCTCTTAAGTATGGTCCTACCCCCTTGTAACATCCTAAGCTCTCCTGAACTTAACGCTTTCTTACCATCTCCATATTAACCACTAACATTATTATTTAGCTCCCTATTCTCCCCATCCCCTTATTAATATTAAGTAAAATCCCCCTACGTAATATCCCTCCCCCTGGTCGAAAAATAACCATAAGTACTCCTGGGAATTTCTCAGTTTACCTAAAACTGAGCAAGAACCCTTGACCTCCAAAACCACCTCCCAAATACGATGGACTCCTTCCAAAAGTATAAAATCCCTCTGAGGTAATCGGACCCCTTCCGAAACCTCAAATGCCCTTCATACCCACTTACTTGCTCTTTCCTCCCAAAACTTATGCTCTATAGAACCTTAAAGCCAGATCGCTTTGCAACATCGCACTTTCCTCTCCATGCAGGTTATCACCCATCTGTCACCACCCGACGTGATATTGTGGTATCGGCGGTCGCAAGCGCCGAGTGTCCAACTCAAGCACCCTCCGTTCCTCGCCGATGCGATATTGCGATCGCATCGGAGTTTCTTCATCGCATTACCTCTAGTATCAGCACCTCACCACATCGCTCTGTACCAGGGACCCACCACAGCTGACGTCATCCGCCATACAGCCGACGTCATGCTGACGTCAGCAGCCAGAAAAGCCGAAACTTCGCGCAGGAAGAAAAATCGCACTCCGGAGCTCCAGAACAAGAAACAGAGGCAGTTTTCGATGCGCGATTAGCACGAAGCACAAATCACACATCGCTACAGGAAATAGGCCATTTTGAGGAATCTTCGGGGAATCTTCTGATTTCTTAGCCCATTGGGCGCCGAAAAAAGCCCGAAAATCGCCCGATCGTGCCTAAATGATCCGGTTTAAAGACAGCAGCAGATCAATCACAGAGTTTAAAGTGTATCAGATCAAATCATCAGGCATCAAGCGTGTCAAAGAGTATCAGTGAACGGCGGAAGCCATCAATGTAGCGACAAAGAGTATCAGCGAATATCTTGAGCAGTGGCCCGAAGCAGGAGAAAATTTAATATCTTCCAGCAAATTCATAGAAAGAGGGCAAAACTACTTGAAGCTCTCAAATCGTAATTATTGCACATTTAATTCACACCAGAGCCGAACTGCAATTCCCGAAACACAATCATTCCAGCAGCACCGCATCTGGCCCCCAAGGGCCACCTCGTCACCTGTTCCGATCCAGCTGCCCCCAGCGCAGCCAAAAAGATTTACTTGCATTTAATTCCAGCAACACTTAGATTTTTGAAGAGTTCTCTAAGCAGACCTGTCGAGGTCACTTGTAATGATGTCTTCCCAATATTTTGCTTATAAATACCACCCTGAGCAATGTTGTGAGGGGTTGGTTAGTTGGTAGTAGTTGTTGGTCAGTCTTCTTTCCAGCATTTTCTCCGAGCATAGACTCGCACTGTAACTGTCATAATTTTCATAATCAAAGATTGCTGAAAGCATGGATTGCGAAACTACTTGATGTTTTCTCTTGGCCAAGGAATGATCACAGAATTCCTGTGCTTCTACATGATCCAATAAGTTTTCCTCTCCTCTGTTTAATTTTATGTTTTTTACCACCTTTCCGCCTTTCTAAATTGTAGGAAAAAAGAATAGCTTAAGATTTGTTTCATTACACGTTAAGTTCAATTTCTGCGTTTTTCAATGTTTTCTTCAGAAACAGTTATGAGCTTGTATTCTTAAATGATCTGGTTTACACTTTTTCTTTCACATATGAGTGCATGTCTTAGGAATTCTTAACTGCTCCTGGATCCCATTCATCCATTTCTCCCCTTTGTCAGCATGATGAAATGATTCTCCTTTGCCTTTCATACCTGATGTTCACTCCGTACTTTCAGCAGACAGAAAATTGTATCCTGTGTGGCTATCCCGCTCTGTATCCCCTTGTGACCAAGAAAACGCTCACAAGCCTCAATCTGTGACTCCATGCCCAATGGTTCGAAACTTATCACACCTTACCGTGCCTCTTTGTTCGAGAATCCTACCTTCTTTCCAATCACTATCAACACTCCCTTGAAGTCAAAAAGCTAGCCTAAAATCATCAACTAAGGTTGAATCAAAAGGAGAGAGCCCTCTCCGATTGCAGGTGGGCTAGAACCTGCAATAAAAATATTGGTTTGTGGTTACCTCAGCCGTATCCCTATTAGGAGCCTAGGGACAACCTGAGTGATAACACTGTACCTATGTTGTCGATGCCGGAAGCGAGGCCCCTTCCACCCAGGGTGGTGATAACACTCGCTTTGTTGCTGCAAACAAGTGTCTACTGCCTCTCTGATAGGTGATGAATACTGGCACAGTAGTGGTCTCGTGGCGCTCATACTGATGAGAAGGACCACCTATCTCATGCTCTTCCTATGATAATACATGTGAAGTGTTGAAGAGGTCATGGGAGATGAAGTCCTCCCAAGCAATGCCCTGCAATCCCAACTAATGATCTACCAAAATCCGGATAAGAGCAAAGTGATAAACACTGTTAAGTTGCTACTGAGGGGTCTTATGCTGCATGAAGGTGTTCATCCTCTCTATGTTCCTGCAAATGAAAAATGGGAGGTTCATCATCCACACCTTGGTAAAGTGCATGAGCAACCTAATGTGATAAGCATATAGACGAGAGAACCTCCCCTCACAGCTAAAGTACTTCATGATCAATTTCATGAGTGGAGCATATTCATCTTTCAAATATCTCAATGGAAAGACTCTTGTGAGCTACCTCAAGAAACTGGCCTTAATGTAAGGCTCATAACGTTGCATATTCACCTTCTTTTTCTTGTGCCACTGTTCTCCAACATTTGGTATGCCGGTTGCTAATGAGATAGTTTCGAGTGTCAATGTGAAGGTGACCTTGGCCAAGATAGACTGACCTCCATGTAGGTGGAGCACAAAAATATGGGCCAACACATGATGAACTCTAACATTAGCCACCCTTTGATAAAATTCAAAACATGATAGATGCTGGAAGCATGACATAGCAAGAGGGTAGGCCTGCAGTTCTGTGAGGGTGGTTGGCTCATCCCTAACATGTTTGCCACTCTTGTGATGTCTCCTGGGAGCCTGTTCTTCCAAGGATGAATCACTTTGTGTCTCCATCTCATACTCTGATGAATGCTCAAATGCCATGAATGTTGTGTGTACTGTACTTGGGCTGCCCTTTGATGATGGTGTGAAACTAGGTGTTGTTGTGATATTTGCCACAAAGGGGAACAATGGAAAAAAAAAGGAGTATTAGGAGGGGAATAATATGATGGGAATAGGGGTAATGGGGAGAAGTTTTGTTTAGGGATATGTAGGAGGGTTTGGGGATTTGATAGGGTAGGGTTTTGGGGTTTACCTTGACCAATGAGTGGAGGGATAGGGGATAGGGTTTGGTAGTGTTTTAGGGTAGGGATAATAGGAAAAATTAGAAAGGGGGGATAGGGAAAAATGGTAAGAAAGGGAAAAATGAGGGGTGAAAACGGAGCCTTGGCACTAACACCACAATTTTGCAACCCTAGCAACCATGGCTTTGATGTTTTTTTAGTGGTTGGTTTTATTAGTTTTGTTGCAATTATACATAGCCATGAACCACCATAACATTCACAAAATTTGATGAGCAAGCCATGATATAGAGCCTACCTGTCGATTTGAGGGGTTTCACAGGCAACTTGAGGCAATTTGGCACAATTTCAGGCCTCTGTGGGTGTGCGTCGTGCAACCAACCCAGTGCCCCGCGCTCTTTATATGCGTCACGCCCTTGTAAACTTTTCACTGTGGGGTGGCTCTGTGTGCGCCGCGCTCTGTATGTGCATCGCGCCCCTCTATGTGTGCGCTGTGCTCCTGAAAATGACTCCCACTCACTCCAAACACATGCTTTTCACTCTCAAACACCTTGCTATGTTTCTCAATAACCTTGATTTGCACAATGACCTTGATTTTTGTGGAAACTTGTATATAAAGACTTTGAAGTCATGGGTTTAATTTTTTCTTCTTCAAAAACCCACTTTGCTAATGTTTCATTTTGGCTCTTTTCACTGACTTAAAGCAACAATGAATTTCACTTTTCCCTTTGAAATTTTAGCTCAAATGATGAAATTTTTGACACTCTTTGTAAGGGCCTCCCTCAGGCCTGCATGGATTTATTGGACATATTTGAAGACCAAATTGATTAATCCCTAAACTTAATGATCGAAAATGACTTTTGTTCATTAAAGGACCAAACCTTGACTGTCATGGACTTTAGTGATCATTGACAAAAGACCTAAGCCAGTAGGAGCTAGACATGAGGGGAAATGACTTAGCATGACCTTTTCCATCTGATTATGGCATGCCCCTAGTGGAATGCAACTGGGTGAATGGAGCGGGACTCCTAAATATGAAATGCATAAACAGTTTTGATCTCTGACGGAGGACTGACTAGACCGACTGTAACATCCCCCATGTTGTCGTAACTATTTTCGAGGCTTCAACATTTTGGTGGTAGGAGGAGGGCCTAGCTATGAATGAAAAATAAATTTAAACCAATAGGCCATTCTAAGATTAAAACTCCCTCACCATCTCCTCCAACTTCTCAATCGCATTCCAAATCTCCAAATCATAGGCGAGAAGTTGTAATATTTGGAATCCACCACTGTGATCTCAAAGAAGTTAGATCAATATTCTTCTATAGAAACCGCTGAATTCTAGTCTTTAATTCATAAGGTACAGGGGATTTCAATATCTCAAGAAGAATTTGAGTTATCCCAAGTTAGTGTTTCTTCTCAGTTCCCCTCATCTCAAAGGTTAACTAGAGCACATAGTGAAAAAATTAGGATCTCCCCATTTGAATTCCCTCTACCAAACTGTAAGAGAGCTAAGAGGACACAATCTGAATCCCATAATGAGGTTCTCTCATCATCACCTCAAGCATCCTCATTCATTCCAGTCACTTCATCACAAAATCAACCATCTGCCTCACAACTCCAGATCATGGTTTACACTCATACTGGAGCACAAGCATCCTCTACCCAATCACCTTCAAATATAGGAACATATTCCTCTACACATATACCTACGATGGCTCAAAACCCACAAAGACCATGGATAAATATAGGATTTGTTCGGATGGTAGGACCCTTACATCCATTACCTTCCCATCTAGAAAAGTGGTTACCAAAGTTCAATCCTGATGATGGCTTACCAGCCGAAGAACACATAAACAATTTTATGTTGTCCATAAACGTTAATGAAGTAGTGGAAGAAGATGCAATTATAAGATTATTCCCTTATACTTTACAAGGATCAGTAGGATCATGGTACTTTTCATTACCATTGGGTTCCATTAATAGTTGGGATGCCTTTCAAGTGTAGTTCCTAACCAAGTTTGGAGATGACAGATCAACGAATAATCTTATCAATGATTTCTCCAACTCGAGAGTCGAACCTAGAGAACTGATTAAGGAATTCAATTCACATTTTAATACGTTATTGAATAAAATCCCAATGGCATCTAAGCCCATCAATGAAGTCCAAAATGAATGGTACATTTCTACCCTTCCCTCAAACACAACTAGTTTTATTGATGGAGATGCCAAACCAACTTTGACAGAAAACCCGAAAGAAGCCATAACTGTAAAAAAATGTATTTTAGCCTTAGGTAATAAGAGTGCATTAGAAGAAAAAAAATCCAAGAAAGCAACTTTTAGGGATGAATCTAAGGAAAAAAACCTAAAGATCGTTTTGATCTTGAAGGTCTACAAAAATTCCTTAAAACCATGTCCAATGAAATGGTTGATATCAAGAAGCAGGTAGCAGAGAGTTCCTCAAAGAAACCTTTCAGACCATACAAAAGAAGTTCCTCCTCTGATACTAAGCCTCCAAGCAATATATCAAATGATGAATTATATATGGAGGAAGAAAAAGTCTCAACAATTGAAGAACAAATAGATGATGAAGAAGTAGTTGAGTTACAAGGAATGTGGGTTTTATCCTTCCCAATGAAGAACCACAAGAAGCACTACCTGTTGCAATCAGGAGCAGAAGCCCTGTTTATTTGCCATAAACAAATCCAAAGTAGATGGTATCAACTCCGACTCCCAAAGACAAACCAATAGGTAAGAAATCTTCATCTAAATCCACTCAAACCGCTCCTCCTCAAACAAATTCTTCACCTTCAGCTAAAACCCTACTAGTCTATGATGAAATGGAATAAAACATAGTAGAAGATATGAAAAAGAATAGGGTGAACACCACATTCCAAGAGTTTAGAAAGTTAAAACATCAACATAAGCTATTCAGGATAAACTATGATTTTGTTTTTCTTAGATGTCTTGAAAAATCTGTGGCATGAAAGGTTTTGCAGGAACTCCATGATGGACCAGTTGGCAGACATTTTGGAGGGGACACAACCACACATAAAATCCTACATGTTGGCTATTATTGGCCAAACTTATTTAAGGATGCACACGAGTATGTAAGGAAATGTAAAGTTTTTCAAACAGCTCCTGGGAGATAGAGGACACTCGCATTACCATTACAGCCAGTCAAAATTGAAAAACCATTTGAGTAATGGGGACTAGACATAATAGGGGATATCATTCCTCACTCTTCAAAGCAGAATAAATATATCCTTACAACAACTAATTACTTCACAAAGTGGGTGGAAGCAATTCCACTTAAGGTAGCCAATTCTGAAAACATCATTAAATTATTGATTAGTTTATTATTACCAGATTTGGTCTGCCATCTGCCATGATAATGCATCTTATTTTATAGGCAATTCCATGACAAAATTTGATCGTAAAAGAGGTATTAAACTTAAATATTCTACTAATTATTATCGTTAGGGAAATGGCTTGGCCGAATCTACAAGAAAAAATCTCATGAGAATCATCAAACAAACCGTTGATCAAAGTCAGAAAAATTGGCACAAATATTTAACATTTTCTCTATGGGGAGATTGAATAACGCACAAGGCCTCAATAGGTACTCCTCCTTTTAATTTGGTCTATGGGAAAGAAGTTGTCCTCCCTACAAATTTAGCTATTCCATCTCTCGCCCTAGTTCAATTTATTGAAGAATCCCCCTCCTCTTATATGCAAGTAAGATAATCACAAATCCTTAAGGTCGAAGAAGAAAGGGAAAAGGCCAAAACCAGGCATGCACATCATCAACAATTAGTCAAATCTTCATTTGATGTGAATTCTGTAAGTTCAAAATCCTTTTAGCTCGAAGACCTGGTATTGAAATGGGATAAAGAACACGAGGAAAAAGGTAAGCATACCAAATTCCAAAGAATGTGGCTTGGCTCATTTTAGGTTGTGGAAGAAATAGGCCCATCAACCTTTTTATTGCAAGATTTATCAGGCAAGAGGGATTCTTTGCCTATTAATGGGTAGATTTCAAAAAAATATTTTTCATAGAAGATAATCTCTTCTATTCATTCTATATTATTGGTCTTACTTTTTATGAAAATAAAAGTTGAGTAGCATTTACTTTTTGCCTTTATAATAATAGTCTCTTTTATATTTTTACTTTTCGCTTGTATAAGTAGACATTGTTCAAAAGATTATTTTTGCATTTGAAACATAAGCTAAGTTCTATTTCTCTAAAATTGCTTTTCCTCTACCAAATTTACTTGTCCTTTGATAAACCTCAACTTTGTGAAAGAATCTTTGTTCTACCATTAGTTAAGAAAAGTAAGGACTCTCTACAGAGAAGCATCTTTAACTCTATAATTGTCATCCAAAAAATATTAAAGATTCAATGATTCTCCCTATCTAGTAAGCTTTCACTTTTTAGAGTGTAATTCTAAAATATGAACTTAAAGGATAAGAGGTCTCATCAAGAGTTGACTTGCAATGATCATAGGGAAGTAACAAGCTGACATTACTAATACTTCATATCAAAACAGGGTAATGGCTTAAGATTAAGTTAATCAGAAGAAAAGGGGTCTCATCACGAGCCACTTTATTCCGTTAAAGTTACAACGAGTGAATAGCATTATCAAATTTGGCCTCCAAACCAAGACAATGACCTTTAAGGAGAAAATGAAAATTTTAAGAAAACATAATTGTTTAGAAAAGAATGAGAAAGAAAGTAAGTATACGAATATGAATTTATCTTTAGAAATTGCACCCTTACCTAGATGGGATACTGAATCATTGTTGGTTAAAAGGTAACCCTGTCAAGGCTATGGACGCCTGTTGGAAGCAGAGGCTCTACCTATGACAACTAAGTACATCTAAAAGCTAATTTGTGAGAGTCCCCCGCTTCTATCTTCAAAACAAAGTAATGACTGATGTAGACAAAGAAAGTTTCATATTGAAGAGGATAATCATATGGATGATAATTAAGTAGATTTTGTTTTTTCTATTTAGAGAAATTTTACTGATCTTGTATTTCATCTATATTTATTTTCTGAACTACTTTTATTTTGTAAGTTTTTAGAAATTTCAAAAAACTACCAAAGATAATTGGTTCTTCCATCAAATCGCCAATTGTTGTGCTATTCAACAACCCCCCCATTTATTAATGTAATAGCTAAATATTATATTAATAAATAGGGACCCTTGATAAAATCATTCAAAAAATAAATTTATTATTTAGACACTTTCTTTTAGGCATTTTGGAATAAAGCAAGATATCAAGTGAAAACCCTTTGAAAACTAGCAATCCTCGCCTTTTTGCATACCGTTGGACCAAGTGTGTCAAAAGCCTTATTAAAAAGCAAAGATTGTAAAAAGAGATCAAAATAATCACTGTGCTTAAGTTACATATCATTAAGATTTTTCATTTAAAACTAAGACCTAAGGCATTTCCTATTAAAATAAAGGTTGTATCACATATCTTCATTCACAAAGGGCGCACTCTCATAAAGCATGTTGAAACATGTGAAATGTGATATTGCGATGAGATAGTCAACCTTATCGCATCGTGTTGGAACACTTAAGAAAGGTCTGAAATCTTATGAACTGTGCGATGTTGCGAAATGTGATAAAATCTCGAACCCATTTGAAACCAATATCATAAAATGATGATTAAGTGTGCCGTGTGATGAGAAGAACTTTATAAGGAAAATAGATTTAAATAATAAAGAACACATCACTTATCCCGCATCTCACATCTCGCGGTAACTTAAGGAACTTTAAGAAAGCACACAATCAAACATGTGAAATGTGATTTGAGACATTGCATTGCAATTTCAAAATCAACATTCTCACAACTTAATTCTGCCACCTTAAAATCCATCCTTCACATTTTGCGATGCGATACATTAATGAGCAATAAAAGCATTGATAAGGGACCATTAGTCACTATTTAATATAAGTTAATGGCATTTATGTTAAAAAGTAGCTCGACATGATTCAATATCTTTTCATTTGTTTTTGATTAAAACTCCTTTCTTGTTGCCTTTTCAAGTTATCTGTATCATTCATTCTCATTGTCATTCTTACTTGTGTTTATCTGATAAACTTCTGCTTTGCTCCATTTTAGCAAAATTCTACAGGAAGCATTGATCGAAACAATGTGAAAGAAGGGAAAGGCAACTGCATCCGAGAAAGTGGAAATGAATCTTCTTTTCTCTGACACTACGTGTAGTAGGGATGGAAGAACAATGACCTGCAAGGCTATGTATAACTTTTTATAAGAGGAGCACCCAAGGTTGCTAGAAACAAAGGCCACATAAAATTCCTATGAGTCATGTAATGCCTCCTATTTCAAGACGGAATACTTTTTCCTGCATCACATAACTTCATGACCAAAGATAATCCCATATACTAACATGGTCAAATGGATAATTGACGATGTCAACATTGAAAACTGAACATTCAGAATCATAGGAAAGAGGTCATGGGGTTTTTTCAGTAGACAACCTACAAGACATGTAGCAGTTACTAGAGCCGTTGAAGCTCTACAATAAATAGTTTCTTGAACAATTTGTCAAGGAAAATGAAGACCCAACAGACGTCACGCAAACCTGGACAACAAATGAAGGAAAGCTCAAATGGGATAAAATAGGTATGTACTCTACAACATCCATTTCTCCCCCTCCTAGTTTCGTAGCATCCCTGCTATGTAGATTGTTTGGTAAACCCGATAATATCAAGTTTTCCCAGAATGGCACCCATTAATAGATGCATTTGTGAATGCAATGATAATGAACCGGGCTCAAATTTCATCAGATAATTTAGCAAAGACCAATATGGAATATAGGAGAAAAGGAAGTTCCTCCTTAAGGGTTTATCCCCCATTTTCATGAGTGATTTTGTAATGGATGCAATCTATTTTAGTTCTAAATTTCCCATTATGGGATGGAAGTGGACTGTTCAAGGCCCATTTCCTATCCATATGTACCATAAGTCTTTGTGGGAGTCTTAGTTTTGCCCCCATTTTTATAAAATTTGTCAAGGAGTTATGCTACCCATCCATAAAAAAATATACAATAGAACCTCCCCTAGGTTTCTAAAGAGGTCGAAGCGGATATTTTTCCAGTAGCTAGATGGTTTGGGGAGGAGACATTTACCTATATTAGAGTATTTGCAAGCATTGCTTCACCTCATGTTCTCCCATATTATTCCTGAAAAATTGATGGCTAGAGGAATAGCCTATTGAACAACAGGGGAAGGTGGATTAAGTAAAGGATTGAAAGAGTAGAATAAGGCCATTTGGCCTACATTCCCATTGCAATTTGGTGCATTTGCGCTACATGATTTTGGACATGCATTCAAATAAGTCGAGATTCTTAAATCTTTGAAATTAGCTACATTTCCGGGAAGGCAGTATGACCCAGAAAACATTGTTAAGAATTTTACTACAATGGTGAAAGTAAAACCATTCACCCAAGAAGGGGACACCTTTCATGACCTCTTCCTACAGGCAACAAAATACTCACAAGTGTTTCATTTGGCATCAATGCATTTTACACTAGATTATCTTAGGGCTTTCCATGTGTATAGGGAGAAAAGATTATTGAAGGTCCCATTGGACCTATTGCAGATAGAACCCATAAGGGAGCCAACTCCCAACGTAAGCTTGGATGATAGCTCCAAAGAGCACTATGAAGAAGATACCCAAGAGAGATCTATGCACGAGTTAGAGCACTCAGAGAGGTAGTCTAAAAATAGAGGAGGACATACAAATAATGAGTCCAAAAATGACACAACTAGAACTACAAAGGAGACTGTTGAGCAAACTTCAGTAAAGAAACAAGCAGAAATTGCCTCTTCTTCAACTAAGTCAGGTAAAAGCCCAATTGTTGACTTGGAACATGAATGGTAACAGTTCAACAAGAGGCTTCACACTAATTCAAACCCTGAGAAAACATCTGAGATACAGACTCCTAAGCAAACCCAACACAAGTAAAATTTGGAAATGTCAAAGGAAGGAGTTAAGGACAGTCAGAATTTTGAAATCATTCATGTTACTCCCACTTCAAATTTTTTTTTGAGAGTTGAGGAAATACCTCCACTAGATGTATTTTATAGTCCCACCCACAAAGTTGTAGTAAAGAGACAGAGGAAGAGAAGAAAGTTGGATGTTGCAACTGTTACAACTTCTAAAAATGAACCAATGGACATCGTTTGGAAGGACTCACCCATGGACCCATTTGAAAATATCACAAAATTGTCGCAATACACAGGGGCCTATGCCACACAATTACTGGTAAAGTAACAGAGGTCCAAATGCTGCTTAAGGAAAAAGAGCAAAGATTTTTGTTGTTATAAAAGCAATTAGCTCAAGAAAAATCCAATCAACAAGCATAATTACAAGTAGCCCTGCTACGGCAAGAATTTGAACATATGAGAATACAAAATTAGGCCAGCTTAGTAGGAAAAATATGCACGGATACAAGCTATGATAGATAATTTTAAGGATAATCTGCAAATCGATGAGTTCATAAAGGAAGAACTCAGTCTTAACTCCCAACTAATGCAGTAGAAGGAAATACTTTGCTAGAAAATATAGCAAATGAATCCTTATTGTGAGATCAGTGATAAGTTAACAAGCCAAGTTGTTGACATGAGGCTTGAGTATGATGAGATCCATACAAGGATTTTTGACTTTATCACTTGGAAATAATTAGAGGATGGGAGAAAGGATGGTCTACCAAAGCTAGAGGAATCTCACAAAGACATCCTTTTCACAGATTGGATTCTCGGTTAAAGCAAGGAGAAAGGGAAACAATGATAGAGAAAGGAGTTAAGGACACTCAGAATGTTGAAATCGTTCCTGTTACTCCCACTTTAGAAATTGTTTTGAGAGTTGAAGAAATACCTCCACTAGATGTATTTTATAGTCCTACTAACAAAGTTGTAGTAAAGAGACAGAGCAAGAAAAGAAAGCTGGATGCTGCAACTGTTACAACTTCCGAAAATGAACCAATGGACATCGTTTGGAAGGACTCGCCCATGGACATGTCTGAAAAGCTCACAAAATTATTACAATACACAGGGGCATATGCCACAACAACTATTGACAAAGCGATAGAGGTCCAAATGTTGCTTAAGGAAAAATAACAAAGAATTCTAATGTTAGAACAACAATTAGCTCAAGAAAAATCCAATCAACAAGAAGAATTACAAGTAGCCCAGCTCCAATAGGAATTTAAACATATGAGAATACAACATCAGGCCAGCTTAGCAGAAAAGGTTGTGCGAATACAAGCAATGACAGATAAGTTTAAGGATAATCCATAAATCGATGAGTTCCTAAAGGAAGCGCTCGGTCTTAACTCCAAACTAATGTAGCAGAAGGAAGTGCTTTGCTAGAAAATCTCACAAATGAATCTGTATTGCGAGATCAATGATAAGTTAACAAGCCAAGTTGTTGACATGAGATTGAGTATGAGGAAATCCATATAAGGATTTTTGACTTTATCACCTGGAAAGAATCAGAGGATGGGAGAAACGATGATCTACTAAAGCTAGAGGAATCTCACAAAGACATCCTTTTCACATATTGGGATTCTCAGTTAAAGCAAGAAGAAATGGAAATAACGATAATAGCGAAAACAACGAACAACATAATTGAAGCCATCAACTAAAATCTGCATGGCCCCAACCTGGTTACAAAATGTGTACCAGGATTTCTTCCAAATGTCAAACAGTTAGAGTAGTAGTGGGGGCAGGTAGCACAGGAAAAGGAGCAGGTGATCGGACAGCTAAACAGGCTAAATTGGGAAGCATATTGGCAGTTTTTATTGAAACCATACAATCAGTGGATGACTTTGAGGTGTTTAACAACCTCAACACAAAATATGGTTCCAAAACTAATAGAAGCTATATTTTTTGTGTAGTTAAAACTGAAATTGGCGAACCGACTCAGCTCGAGCATATGACAGATATTTCCGATCTTAGATATCAAGTGAAAAGGAGTTAGTCATTTAGTTTATTTTTATTTTAGTTTTATTTTCACATAATCTAAGGAAGGTTGTTTAAACCTCCTCGCCTATTTTTCGTAATAATCTATTTTAGGACCTATAGTTTAGTATTTAAACCCCTCTCATGCATTTAGAGAGCAGTCCATAAATTTTATCAGAAACATTCTTTGAAACATTTCACTTCTATACTTTTGAGGAGGTTTGATGGAATGAATGGAATAGGATATATTTTGTTTCAAATATCTAGCATGCTCTACAGAAATGCACTTTTGTACTCTTAGAATATATTGGATTTGTTAAGATTTCTGAAACACATGAGTAGGACTTGTCATAGATGGTACTTTTATCTTATGATCTTGTTTTATTTATGTATCAGGAAATACTTCGTATTTAAATTTATTTATGTGTGAAATTTTGAATTACAGTTTAGCACTATTGCAATTTTGTATGATGTTGGCTTTGACTTTATTCTGAATACATAAATGATTTTATATGTGATATATCTTTCACAATCGTTTTGTCTAACTATTTATCCAAATGGATCACTAGTAAATTATTTCACTTCTTATTGCAGTTGAATGATATTTACTACCAATAGTTGTAGGACATTATTTTAGATCGCATATTGTATTTAATTCCCGGGTTTATTTATAGCTAAGTAGTGTTAAACTAGGATATATGCATGTGTTGATTAGTTAGATTAGATTACACTTAGCTCAGTAATTTTCTTGTTATATCATATATCACCCCACCAACACTATCAAAATATTTTCTGGGAAACTGGTTCCATTATCCCCAGTTAGAGCCACTACACCAAATAGTAAAGGAGATACCAACCAAGGTCCAAACTAAGTGTTTTTCCCCTGTATTGTCGCAATGATTTTCAAGGCTTCAACAAGTTGCAAGATCTAGTCTCCCATCTTGGTCACTGTGACTGCACAATGCACAATCTCTCCCAAGTCCTAACCTAGACTGAATTATGCATTGTGTAGTTCCAGTCATCAAGCTTCCACACTAGCTACTAGTAATGCACAGTGCATAGTTCCCATAGTAATCCAATCACCCCTATCAGTCAAAATTACATAATTCCTCTCATCAGATGCCCTGGTTGCTGCTTGATCATGTTGTTAAGTTAGATTTGTAAGAGCTAATGTTTGCTTGCCACGAGTGTCCTTTCTGTCCCACAAGTACCACACTCATAGAGCACTTCACTCTGGTAGTCATTGTACCATGGCACTAAAGAGAGATGCTTCAAGAGAGACCACTCAAAGAAGTAATAGGGAAGTAGTTGAGTAAGTGCCAATTTACTTGCCAATATATGCAAATGCCCAACTGTTTACAGAAAGGAACCAACGCTAACATGGAAACAAGACCAGCAGCAGTGCCAGAAGGAACCAATCTAGTACAAGATTAGGGAAAGTGGAAATTTTTGACATAATAAAAGGAGAACAAAGCTGCAGAGAGAAAGTGCATCCAATCTTCATGCAAGCATCTTTGACAGTAGAAGCAAAAGGAAGTAGAGGACACAGACAATAGAGCAGAGAAAGAGAGAAGAGAAAATCTTGCAGGTAGCCGAACTAAGATCACAACAAGTAGAACAAGAACTGAAGGAAGAATGGGATCTAATAAGGAAAGAACGGGAAAAGAAGTAGAAACAAGAAGAAGAACAAAGGCAAGGCGCAATGACATAGTAAACAACACCAATATAGGTTGATGAGCTGAAAAAACAAGTAATTGAGGAAGAGAGTGAACAGATGTAGGTTCCCTCACGAAAGTTAAGCACAAGAACCAAGTTTGGTTAGAGGTTGATAGGTGCATGGAGGAGATAAGACAAGAGGCCACAAAACATGTAGAAGCACACCGGTGGTCCTGCCATGGTCTACACCTTGTTGTACATGCTTCAGGATGAGATGGGCATAGGTTCCAAGACCATAAACCATGAAGCTATGGAGGAAAGAGTTTAGTATCAGGAAGACACCATCAAGCATTTTGGGGACATCATAGCATAGTACCAAGATTGGCATCAGTATGTGAACAAGAATCATCAAGTGGAGGTTGTTGAGTTGGTCTTACCCCAAACTTCAGTGTCATAGTGTTGTGTCTTGGTAGGCTATCTCTAGCCTATTTGTCTCACATGGGTACATGTCGAAAATGTATATTATTTGTAAATATGTTGTAAGTGAAATTCCAAGGGTCATTAGTGGAATGTAATGAGTTATTTGTAAAGAAGTTAAAGAGTCATGAGGGTAGTCAAAGAGTTACAAAGGGGAATGTCAAGGGTCACTGCATCCTTTGTTATAAATAGAACCTCATAACTCATAAAACATGATTTTGGGAGCCAATATTTTGACCATACATTTCTTTGAGAAGGCTTGGAGAGTATTGTGATGAGCCTTGGCTTCTCCACAGCATAGAGTGAGCAAACATATTTGGAGGAGTAGGTGATTTTGACAGTAATGTTCCACTATTAGGGCTTGCGATTTTCAATGGTGTATGTATGGATGAACCTTTCACTTAATAATATAATTGAGCCAACACGTTTTCATGCATATGTTGTTATTGTAGTTGGACTATTCTGGTTTCTTTATAAATTTATGTTATTTAACTTACACATTTGTGTATGAACTATTTTGTATGCAATTGTATGAATCTTGTTGAAGACGTGTTTTTGGATTAACCCGTCGCTTTGGATTATGGACTATTATGCTTCCAAGTTGTGATGTCATTATGCTCGTGTGTTCCTTTCAGACTGGGTACTATTACAGGCTTCTAAGGGACACACTTCCTTTTTCCCTTTATGTGTTAGAACCCCCATGCATCTCACTTGACTCGCTACAAGTTCACACACTTGCTTCCTACCAAAGTTGTCATACTTACCTCTGTGTGCTACCATGGTCACGCCACTACTTTACTACTAACTTCTGGGACTCATACTCCAAATGGTCTCAGGTCTATTTGGGAATTCTTACTAGGGAGATCCCTTGACATGTTCACAGGTCCAGCACCGTCAACATTTCTCGCACTAGAAGGAGGGCCAGATGACAAGCTAAGCCCTCAAATTATGTTTGAATCCCTGCACATCATTCATGACTTCCATTACAATCTCAAATTTAACATTTCTTTCTCATGCACATGATTTCGAAGTGTCAAAGGATGTCATTGATGATTTTTCATGAATCACATACAACGATGAAGGCGGAATAACCCTGTTAAAACACAAAGTTTCCTTCTTAGGTTTTTGTGAGAGGAATGAAGTCCCTTCGGACGACAATTTCTATGGGCTATTCACTCACACGTTCATATGGCACGTTCAGCAATGGTGTCTCATATTTACCGCAACCTCTATTCACACTTTTAATCACATGATCAGAGATTTAGGTAATTTTTTCTTTCATTATGACCGTAAAGCACTTAATACAAAAATTAAGGAATTATGGAAAGCACCTAATGAATCTGTTACACAATTTTGGGATCGCTTTTGTAATATTTCTTTTCAAATCCCAAAATATGGAGTTGATTGTAAAATTCTCAATGAAATATTTTATTATCTTCTTCATGTATCTGAAAATCCTCATCAGTTAGAATCATTTGAACCCCTCCCAGCATACCCTAGTGTTAGAGCTTCAAAATCTAAGATGGACAAGGTCGTTGTCATGAGTCACTCTCTGTCCTATTCTCATCAAATAGCTATAGCTCCGTAGGACAAGGTGGGAGAAGTTGTGAACCAATCTGTTGAAATGTCACCTCCTCCCACCTCACCAGCTCTAGATATCTACGCATATTTGGACTGCAACCCTAATGGTTGTCACATGATGTCATTTTCTCAACCTTCTTCCTCTGGTTCCTATGATCCTCTTGATTTTACTATGTTGTGCTCATTTGTTATGGACTCCACATTTGTTGTTCACAAGGATCAAGTTGTCAGTGGAGTTGGTGTTGAGCAACCAACCTGCATTGTCATTTTTTATGAGTATGTGTGGGAATCTAAAGAAGAACCTACATTGAAGGATCACCTCCTTCTTTCCACATCTCATCTGCTCTATCTTGACATATTCTATGATCTTGCTATCCCTAAATTTTCTTGTGAAAAATCATACCTTGATGTGTCTACTTTTGATCATTCACATGACACACAAGATGTCAGACCATCATTTGATTATGGAGAGGAAAAATCTTTCTTTCTGAATACATCTAATTCATCATCTTTCATTTCTCGAAATTCAAAGGGTGAAAAGTTGTGTTTCTCATCAACCCCTTTGTATGATTTGTTATATCATGAGGATGTTGATGCACATCTCAAATTTTCTGATCATGGTTGTCATGAAATTTTTACTCATTCATTTGATCACAATGTTGATTCACTTACTGTTGATATTTCTAAGCCATCGGCCTTTGACGAAATATATGTTGATGAACTGGAAACCCCTCAAGTTGTCGAGGCACTTTATCCCAAGCTAATGGTTATTTCAGTTTTCGAAGCTTTGAGGTCGGTTCCACTTTTGATCATAAAACTATTTAATCACCCACCGCTCCTCATCACTTGCTTGTTTGAATTGAAAATCAATCTAATCTACAAATTTCATATCCTCCACTAGAATCACATGATCCTATCGCTCATGCATTGGATGAGTCATATGTAAGAAGTCATGTTACGAAACAATTTTTTTCTTCTTTCTACATATTTGATCATTTATCCAGATCGAAAGAGTGTACATGCCTATCATATGCACATAATGTGATGCACAACCATGATACATCTGCAGAGTGTATGTTATGCGCTTTTACTCTTTTCTTTTTTGTGGATGCATTCTGTTGAAGTTTCTAAGTTTACTTAGTTAGAAACCCTCCATGCACTTTATCTGATTTATTCCTACCTACTTGTTATCTTCCTTAACAAGTTATTTACAATGTAAATACTGAAAATGAACACTAGTGCATGCTAAACATATTACATATCAGCAACTAAAAGAAACAAGAACAAACACACCACATGACACCATTATTTTTGGACTAATGTCCCCAAAAAAACCTAATTCGGGAAACCCGGTGCAGCTATCTAAGGGTTTTCTTATTAAGCAATATTAGAGTACAATCTAGTTCTGAAACTAGCCTACCCAACAGAGAATTTCCTTAGCAGTAATACCTCTCAGTTTCTGACATATCTACTGGCTGAAACCCCGGATAATCCTTCTGGTAGCTACTGAGCACCAATCTGGCCCAGAAACCCTAGTGTCTTCCCAATCTGGACTGTGTCAGCCTCTCCTAGCCTAGCACTAGCACTGTGTCAGCCTCAGGAGGCCCTACGTCAGCTCTCTAATCTTCTGCATCAGCTACGTTGGCCCCTCTAGTGCTCTATGCAACACTGAACTGCATCTGTGTGGCGCTGCATGAGCACTGGTTGCTCTTGTGTCTCTCTCTCTAGCCACTCTGCCACTAACCCAACACTATCTTTGCCTCTCTATCTCTTTGTACTCAATGCCTCTCAGTTGCTCTCCCGATCATTGATTCCATCTCTGTTAGCAAACCTCACTCTAGAGAATAGAATCACTGATCACTCTGGTGTACTCTCTAAGCAACGCTCAAGCCTCCTCTTATAATTTTCTTGTTGATATATCAACGACCGAGATTAAGTCCCTAATCAATGGCTAAGATTAGATCTGACTTGATCCATGTCTTTTGGACCACTCTAACACATATTCATATTAATACACATTAATATTTTATTTTCCCTAAGTTTAGAATTAGGGACTCCATTAAAAATATTAATTTGCAGTGGTATGATCCGGATTGTCCACAGTCTTCTGTTCATTGAGTCGACGTTTCAAACCCCAAAGGGGGTCCATCATCAGGACAAATCAGAAAGATAGAAAAAGAATGAGAGATTATTGGAGATCTCTCATTATTGGAGATAAAAAAAAATATTAATTATTTTAATATCTCCTGATCTATTTAGAATCTGTCCAACCCATTTCTAGGTATTGGAGATCTCATGTGCCCCAACCCCCAAATCAACACATTCAAACTTCGAGTGTGTTGGTTTTCATTGTTTTATATTTTTTTCTTGTTGGTTTTCCTAAATATATTTCTTGTTAACCATGCCTTCACCTACATTGGCCAACCAATTTTCCAATGGCTACATTGGAAATATCACTTCATCTGAGTAGGCCCATGCATTGTTTAGAGTAGGAGTAGGAGTAGTGTTTTCTTTCTTGTTTGGCTTTTGTTTACTTGTTTTTACTTTAATTTTACTACTTTCCTTTGCTTGTTGGTTTGTCTATGCACCTGTAGGATTAGCTTTCTCATGAAACTATGTTTGGCTTCTTGAGATAAGTAGGGTGAAATACAAGAGGACCTATACAACTACCAACATTTGGTTATCTATGTTTTCCCTCTCCGTATGAAGATCTTGCATTCTTTTATTCGATGATACCCTGAAGGAAAATATGTTCCTTTCAGAGTGAGTCTTGGTGAAATCATGATGCTTACACCTTTAAATAGTGCTGCCTACTCTAATCAGTTTTCTATATTCGGTTAACCCTTTTCAATTCTACCAAATAGAGTAAGGTGAGGGGGGAAACGTTAACAAGTCTTCGAAAGGTATATATAACATCCTTCTTTGAAGGGACAACTTCTTCTACTCTCAATAAATTGAGAGTCCCCCTTCTGCCTCATGAAATAAATAAGTGCCTATGCACAGTTCATTGAAAAATGAAAAAATAAAATAAAGGAGAAAGAAGAGAAAGGCTTCCTACATACGGAGGTGAAGAAATTAACTCTATCGTGGTATTGTCTAGGCTCACTCAAAGCGGAGAAATGCTTGTGTTCCTGAAGTGACTCTGTTGGGGTGATGTCTAGGCCTGTTGGCAGTTGAGCAACACCAGAGATGAAACTAAAAGTCTGACAATATATATTACTTGTGCATCAATATTCCCCTCATCCCCAATTGAAACAACTCAGTTCACTGGGCTTGGTATGTGTGTTGGCCGATCAGGAGAACGACAATGATTATATCTTTAACTCATGTTAGTGAAGGAGCCATGACAACCAAGAAATCAACCAATACTTCTAGAAGAGTTAGACTCGCTTTACATGAGACAAGGTCCATACACAGAGTTGGAGTTCTACCAAAGTTTTGCCAATGTTGTAGCAGCTACAACCACCCTCCAAAATTTTTCCTATGCTTTACTTTTGGAGCCTCCCTCCTAAAATCATAGCAAATTATCTCACAATAACCCAGGTACTTTTGATTTGATTGAGCTTTATCTTCTGCTTATGGCTTGTGTTTTCTAACCTACTTACTGTCTAATCCACAAGTTGATCTCTTGACTTGGTTTCAGCCCGATTCCAGTCTTGCCTTAGTGAACTACACAATCCTTGAGTGTAACCATCCTTAAGTACAAGAATTGCATAGTCCAAGCCCGCGTTGAGCCTTCAGCTCCAAAACTGCATAGAGCCAGCTGACAACTTGTCTTCAGCTACGAAAATGCATAGAGCATGAGAAGCAGCCCATAGTTTAATTCTTGACCGAAGTACTTTGTAATTTATAGTTACTTAAATGGTATTTATTTAGTGCACCACTATGACTAAATAATATGCTAGAATTTATTAACTTTATGTTATGACATCAATCCCTGTAAGCCCATTCATTGTCGAACCAGGTGAAAACTTTAACCATGTCCTCTCCCACGACCATGGTGAGTGTGGAATCTACAATGGCTGAAGCGTTGGAACTATAAAATTCCATGGACACCAAGTGATTATCACACACTACGAGCATACCATGGAGGGTTTTATCAGAAGAAACCTTATAGAAGGCTTTCTTCACATCATCAACCGTCCATCATGGAAATGTTAGATGTGAGCATGTGAATAGCAATGTCATGAGCTTGTCCTTGAGATTGAGAGTGGGGAGCACTCGAGATAGTGTACTAGATATATCAGTGGTCATTGGAACTATGTTTAGCATCGCCACCCTTTCCCTTCTCCTGTCACTGTGCATTGTATCCAGCAAACTCTACATTAAAGTCATCCAATCTGAAATTAATTCATTTACATAACTAACTATTCTTGTAATATGAAACATTAATAGCTAGTGGAGATCGAATTCTTAAAATAACATTATTGTAATAATCAACTATATTTATTAAAACACGATAAAAAAATGTGGACATTAACAAATTTTCCCAGTAATTTTTTTAGAAAATGTTTACAATACAATCCAATCAATACCTTATCCTTATCGTTGGTGTATGAAAGTGTTGCAGCGATAGTCCCTTTTAATATGCCCACATCAACCACACCACACCATTATTATTATTATCACTTGTGCATATTACTTTAAAATATCATAAATCAGGAAGCAATCACTTACCACCAAAGTCTTTGTCCAGTGTTTGGATTAATGGAGCAAGGAAATTTATTATGTTGAAGCCTTTAAAAAAAGTGAAGTTAAGTTATGTCAATATCAAGATCAAGTGAAGCATTAATATTATTATCATTTGCTATATAGTGAAGTTAAGTTATGTCAATATCAAGATCAAGTGAAGCATTAATATTATTATCATTTGCTATATTTTGGGAAGGTTGGAAGAGGAAGAAAAAAGCCTTCGTGCTGACAAACCAATCAAATCAAGAATCTTCTCTAACACAAACACACAAAATAACTCTACACCACTAAAATTTAAATCTAAAATATTGGAGCACATTCAACCCACCTATAGATATTTCTCGTTTTTCCCCGATAAAACGTCAACGGTCACGGTATATGGACTATACTATCAAATCCTACGTTAGTTATGGAGGGCAGACGTGACCCTGAGAAAGGAATGAAACGATGTTTTTGTTTAAGCTAATGATGTTGTGCTTGTCGTGAGAGTATTCGTTGTCATTGATTCTTCCATGCAACAATATTTAACAACTTTTTTTTTCTTTTCCATTTGATTGCCTGTAAATTTGACATTAAAGTAAAAATGTGTTATTATCATTAAAGAAAAAGTATGTTATTATCCTTAAGAGAGAAAATTAATCATAGTTTTCACTAAATGCATTGTTGTTTGGAGAGGCAGATAGCGTGAGAGGGGCTTACACCGGCATTTGTGCTTTCCAAGAGAATGTTGTCATCGAGAGTTATATAATAATTAACATATTATATTAAGTCATACAGATTTATGTAATATCTAACAAATCATATTAACCAAAATTCTTTAGAATTTCTTTGCAATTTATATTCATGAAGGTAATGAATAATATTTTCCTAAAATTTCTCAGATCTTTCACTAAAATTGTGCATAAATTTTTAAAGTATAAAAATTTATTAAATTTAGATATCTTATTTTATTTAGATATACTAGTATATATTATTAAATGTGGTTGATATAGCGTTAACAAAAGAGTTGACCATTAACACAAAAAGAGGCATACAAGCTAATTCAATATATGTTAATTTTATTTAACCCACTTTTTTTGTATATCTAACATAAAAAAATATATAATATTTTTAAAATCCTAAAGTAATCATAACCTAAAGCTACCTTTAAATAAATAAAACCTAAACAGTTTCAATTGGAAGACATGAAGCACTATATGTATCTTTGATGGAGGTAGCTGGAACATAAATATTTTGGAAATTTTTACATAATATTTCCATGGAAAGTTGTTATTTTCCCTCCAAGCAAATGTACAACACACATCTTGAATTTTAAATATGTATTACATAAAATAAATAAATAAAATTGTTGTACGACATCAAAATAAATAAATAAATTATTTAAACATAATATTTTAATTGTCAAAGTATTTTAAAATTTTTGAAATATGGAGTGAGAGAGAGTGGGAGAGAAGGGTAAAAGAGAGAGAGGGGGACACACATATGGAGAGAGGGAGAGGAGGAGAGAATATCCGAGAAAGAGAGGGAGTTCAAGGGATGGAGTTGTAGGAAAAGATAGGGAATGAATAATTTCAAGACATGTAGAGAGAGAGAGAGAGAGAGAGAGAGAGTGTATGTTTGGGGATGATATACAAATAAAAATGAGAGATGGATAGAAGGGGGAGAGAGAATGAGAGAGGGATAGAGATAATCAACAAATTTGCAAGACCAAGTTCAAGAGAGAGCGAGAGAGAGAGAATGAGTGAGTGACATGGGGGAGAGAGAGATGGAGGTGGGAGAGAAAGTAAGAGAGAGGACTTGAGAGGGATGGAGATAGAGAGATGGAGTGGGAGTGGGAGAGGGAGAGAGAGGTAGGTAAGAAGAAACACATATAGAGAGAGAATGGTGCAGAGAGAGAGACAAGGAGTGGGAAGGGATATGGAGAGAGAGAGGGGGGAGTGACAAGGGAGATGGAGAGAGAGGGAGAGGGGAGAGTAGGAGGGAAGAGAGATAGAAGGGGAGAATGGGGGAGAGAAGGGGAAGATAGAAAGTGGGAGAGGGAGGGAGATAAAGAATGCGTACTTTTATGGGGTGATATAGAGAGATGAAGAAGGAGAGGTAGAGGGAGATAGAGATATAGATGGAAGGGGGAGAGAGGGAAGATGTTATGTAAAAAATTAGTTAATTTTAGGTTTATTATTTAATTTTAATTTTAATTAGACGAAAGGGCACGATCATAAGATCATGCCCTTTCCCAAAGGGTGCCCATGGCGGTATATAAGCCAGGCAATCCATTGTAAACAATCATCATATGTAATTCATCTTATTAATAAATTATTTCTATATATATTTCTATCTCTCCGGAAGTTTTATGCTTCATCTGGTATCAGAGCGGTCGAATTCTCTAGCCTGTGCTGTTTCACGCATCCATACACTATTGTTTTGTCCCCTGTCTACGCACTTCTTGCCTGGACTGCTCTTGCTGAGCATATTTCACCTTGAGTGATACGTTGAAACATCAACAGAACCAGGAAAATGACACGCTGAATCAACAAGACACCTGCGTCATTTTTTCCTGGATTCCATTGCGTGGGCTCTGGGGATACAACGCTAAAATTCTCAGCTCCCTTGTGCTGGGCTCTGCAATTCATTACACTGCGGATACACTGAACTGTCACTTTTTTCTCCTGTGGTGATAAAGCTAAGTCCGGCGTTCCTTTTAATTGCGGTGATAACACTAAAGGGGACATGGATAATAACGTGAAAAAAAAAGAAGGGTTTTCAACAGTCAACGGTTGACATTTCCATTGGGACGTGACTGTCCACTCAGTCATTAAAATAATTATAAAATAATTATATGAGTAATATGTGATTGTCCATTGATAATACGTGAACTCATATATAATATATATGATATATATAAGTTATATGTAATATATATTATAAATTTATATAACATATAACTTTAATTTAGTTATATATATATATATATATATATATATATATATATATATATATATATATATATATATATAAAGTTAATTTAATTAATTAAATTTATTTTAATTAATTAAAAGTTATATGTATAAAATTTATTTTAGCTGTTAAATATATATATATATATATATATATATATATATATATATATATATATATATATATATATATATATATATATATATATATATATTTTAGCTGGAAAATAAATATATGCCCCTGCAAACCCGCTCAATGTCGACAATGACAATGGCAGATTTCCAAAAAAAATTGTTAGATGCAGAGCATAAGATAAATAACAACCGCGACGAGGTCACTAAAATATTCCAAGGTGTAAAAGAAGAAGAGTTATTTTCAAAACTCATCAAGTTACGAAAAAAAGGAAGTGTGGACGAATAGACTCGAGATTGGGAGACCTTAGTAACACTAGTACCTAGGTTATCAGAATCTCATCTAATTCAGTCATACATCTCGGGACTCAAATCCCATTTACAAGAAGAACTTGAGATGCATGACATTACATCAATAGAAGTAGCAAGACTAAAAGCAAAAACAGCCGAAAAGAAATCTGAACCAATATTTTGGTCAAAAGCGGAAAAAACATATTCAAGACAAAGGATACCCAGTATATGGACTCCAATAATACAAGATATGTTCCACCATATCGTCGTGAAGATAAAAAATCTAATGTGGAAATGCAAAGGATAAAAGAGGGTAAATGTAAACGCTGTGGTGAGAAGTGGGACCCCAAACATAGATGTGCTAAAGGAAAAGAACCAAAGAACCTATATAATTGTGAAGTAACCAATGATTCAAACAGTGAAGATTATGACATAGAAGAAATAGAAGACGCCCCAGAATTCTCACCAGAATTAGATGACGGAAGTATTTCGCAAGTGTCACTATCTGCTATGACAGGTATATCGCAACCTCAGACCTTAAAGTTAAAAGGACACATAAAGAAGAACAACGTAGTGGTTCTCATCGACTTTGGAAGCACACACAATTTTTTAGATGCAACAGTCACAAAGAGACTCAATATCTTTTCATTTCCGTTGCCAAAGATGAAAGTGATGGTAGGTAACGGTAAGAAGATTGAAAAGGTGGGGAAATGCCATAAGGTCAATTTGCAAATTCAAGACTTTAATTTAGAGTCTCCGTTCTTCATGGTACCATTAGGAGGAGTAGATGTAGTCTTAGGTATCCCATGGCTACGAACTTTAGGTACTTATGCCGCCAACCATCAAGTACAATTTATAAAATTCAAATGGGGAGGTCAAAAGTACAAACTACATGGATTCCAAGCACCAGAAAGTCATGTTGTATCATCATCTCAGATGATGACGCTGAGTCGAAGAAGAGCACCTGCTTATGCAGTACAATGTCACCAATTAGAAATGTTATCTGCAAATATGACTAGAGAAGAGTCACTAGAGATACAAGATCTGATTCGAAAGCATGGAAAAGTATTTCAAGACCTACCTATGAAGATGTCACCTAATAGGGAAGTTGAGCATACAATAGAAGTCAAGGCAAGGTCAGACCCTGTCAACATCAAGCCATACCAATATCCACATCACCAAAAAATGGAAATTGGGAGATTAATCCAAGACCTTTTAAAGTGTGGAACCTTGATCATCTTGGAATATTTGATCAAGTGGAAGGACTTACTCAAAGAAGACGCTTCTGGGAGAATTAATCATTCTTCAACAACATCCATCATTACTAATGCTTTTAGGACAAAGCATTCTTTCGAGAGGAAGGTAATTTTATGTAAAAAATTAGTTAATTTTAGGTTTATTATTTAATTTTAATTTTAATTAGACGAAAGGGCACGATCATAAGATCATGCCCTTTCCCAAAGGGTGCACATGGCAGTATATAAGCCAGGAAACCCATTGTAAAACAATCATCATCAAATAATTCATCTTATTAATAAAAATTTTCTATATATATTTCCTATCTCTCCAGATGAAGCATAAAATCTCCAAGAGAATAGAAATATATATAGAAATATTTTATTAATAAGATGAATTACAGACGATGATTATTTACAATGGGTTGCATGGCTTATATACCGCCATAGGCACCCTTTGGGAAAGGGCATGATCTTATGATCATGCCCTTTCGTCTAATTAAAAATAAAATTAAATAATAAACCTAAAATTAACTAATTTTTTACATAACAGAAGAAGAGAGAGATAGAGGGAGGGAGGGAGAGATATATATAGATATGAAGAGAGAGAGTGTGTGTGGTTCTAGGAGGGTGAGAGAGAGAGACAAAGAAGAAGAGATCGATATAGATGGGCAGGGGAGAGAAAGAGAAGAAAATTGTTTTCAATAGAAGCATTGATTTCAACTTACAGATGTTGATTTCTAATCCTACTTGATTTCTTGCAAATTAGATGCATTGATGTATGTGTAGATGTTGATTTCTAATTCAATTTCATTGCTTGCATTAGTTGCATTAGTTGCATTAATTTCATGAAAGATGTTAATTTATAATCTTGTTTTCTTGAGATTGATTTGGATGCAATGATTTTAGTGTAAATGTTGATTCCTAATCCTACTTGATTGCTAGCACTAGGTGTATTAATTTCAGTGTAGATGTTGATTTCTAGTCCTATTTGATTCCTTGTAGCGTTAGATGCATTGATTTTAGTGTAGATGTTAATTTTTAATCCTATTTGATTATTTCCATTAGATGCATTAATTTTAGTGTAGATGTTGATTTCTCATCCTATTTGGTTTCTTTCATTAGATGCATTGGTTTCAGCGAAGATATTGATTTCTGATAAATGATGTAACTAGATATATCATGTACATTAATTTCAAGTTAATTAGTTTAACATTGTGTATTGATTTTAGTGTAAGCACAAATAAATTATTGACAACGTGCATTATGACTAAACTTTTGTAGATAACCTCAAACAAAATAAAATTGAATAAAACTTGTATTTCTGACTTTTACATCTCCATATCTTTTAAAATTGAATATATAACTTATTTCAATCATATTTGACTTTTTAAAAATTAAATAAAATTTAAATTTCCCTCATAGGAAATTGATTGAAATATCTAGATAACTACTAGTAAATTTAGGAAAGTTGATACATTATATAAAATTATAGAAATGTTGCCATATGTTGTTGTTTGACCTAGATATTAAATTTCAGTATCGTTGACTTATATCATGTTATGAGTAAGCTCTTGTAGATAATCTCAAAATAAATAATGTTCAATAAAACTTATTTGTTGTTTAACTGACATATTTAATATTAAAGTTCGATAAAACATATTTCAATAATATTTTGTGTTTTTTAATTGAACCTTGAGATAAGAAATTGATTGAAATACTTAAAAATGTTGTCCATGCATTGTGAGATATGGTCACCAAAAATTTCATATATATATAAATAATACAGATGATTTTATAATTAAAATAATTTATTTTCAAAATTGAATTCTAAAAATTACACGTTGATTGCACTAAAAGACACTTTCTACAAGCCAATTTGAAGCATGATTGGAATTATTTGTTCAATATTAAATTGGTACATGATATATTTTATTTCATTTTAAGTATAAAAGTGATCCAGGTGGATATTGGTGGCCACCTGCCAAGCCCACTTTGACCCCCACCGTTGTTTCTCTCAGCTTTTGAGTTTCCTTAATTGTAGCACAATTTACTATTTTTAGCAGTTTTTCAGGTCCTGAACTTCCAGAGTCGTTTTGAGGCCCTAAACGATGTTTTTTGGGAACAACGGGAGAAACATGGGTCCATGGACTAATTTTTCTCTTCCCAAATTTATATTTCTTGGATAGATCTTTCTAATGAGATATTGTGCGTGTCAAACGGAGATCATATGCCAAAGTTACGACCCCGGGAAGTTGATGTACCAATTTACCCAAACGAGGCCCACAGTTTGGTGTTTCATCTTCTAGGGTTAAGTTTTTGGATGTTTAGAGTTTTCCATTGTTTCTCAACAATAAATAGGCCTTCGAGCCTCATTGTAACACAGTTTAGAGGCATGTAGTTGCCACATCTCTTCTCAGAGATAAGCTACCATCGCCCTAGCTGGTTTATTTCCATTTCTATTTGTAAGCATATTTTAGTATTTTACATTAATGAAATGAAGTAGTATTTCCGCTACATCTCTGTGTTTATGGTTATCTCTATACTTTGTTTCATTCCTATTTAAATCTGAATCAGTGGTATCAGAGTGGTTTGCCTTTTTTTCTCTATTTTCTTTGCATGTCCCCACCGAGGTCGAGATATAAGGAGTTAGGGCTTGAATTGGTCGAACCATTGTAAGACCAACCTTGAAAATCCCAATGCCCTCCCATTGCAGATGAAAAGAAAGATGAGGGGGTAGGAGATCCTATCAAAATCTTGCTCGAAGAAGCCCTCGAGTGACAAAGGAACACGATGATGGACAGCTTTGCCCAGATCCTTCAGCGACTACCCAGAGGTGACGCATCAGCTTCCAGCAACTCCTCTGGAAACGACATGCCCTTTAAGGTACAAGGTAATTTGGAAATCCACATCTTCAAGGGTCAAATAGATGTAGATGCCATAGATAAATGTTTAAATCTGCTAGAGGGTTATTTTTCTGTTCATGATTTTTCCAGTCGGGAAAAGATTATTTTTGCTCTTCTGAAAGTAGCCCCCCACTTCAAAGACTGGTGGGAAACCTACTGCGAGCTGAAGGATGAAAGTACAAGCTCACTGTTTTCAACTGCACCCACTTGGGATTCATTCTGGGATGCCATCAAGGAGTAGTACTACCCTGTCAGAAACTATGAGGATCAATACATAAAGTGGACCATGCTGTGGGAGGGAAGGGACTAAGACGTGCCGGAGTTTACCAATATTTTCCATACCCTTCGCACAAAGTTGGGTATCAAATATTCAGAGCAGCATTTGGTACTCAAATACTGCAGTTGCCTGCACAAGTACATCTAGGAAGAAACAAAATTCCTGAACATCCCCTTGCTCGGCACGACATTCCAATATGCCATCAAGGTCAAGCAAAAATTTAAACAGAAGAAGCGAGACTTTGGATCTACAAATTTGAAGCAAGGGAAAGGTGCACCCAAACCACAGAACAAAGGACAAAGCCAAGCCAGGATGGCCCAAGACAACCTGGCCAAGGTGTAAGTAAAGAATAGTGCCATGAAGCCGAAAGAGGACATGGGAAAGTGGTTTGAGTTCCATAAGAGCTCCACTCACAACACAAGTGAGTGTCGGGCCAAGCAGTCAGTGGTGGCCGAGCTAAAGGTTTTAGAATCAGATGCACGTTTTGACTCTGAGTCAAAACCTGACAAGGGGAATGAAAAAGGGAAGCAGATTATTGATGCAGAGCCTAATGCCACCGTTACCACCACAAAGATATAGAAGGAGGAACCTGAAGATCCAGAGGAGGAGGAGCGTCTCTTCCACTCTCAAATGTGGATAAAGGGCTCCCCGCTACAGTTCATTATGAATAGCAAGAGCCAAAAGAACCTCATTTCAGCAGGTTGTGAAGCGGTTGTGCTTACCAACCACAACACATCCACAACTGTACACCATCAGGTGGCCTCACCAAGGACGAAATCTTCACGTGAGCCAACAGTATCGCCTTCCATACAACATTAAGCCCTTCATGGATGAGGTATTGTGTGACATTGCTCCCCTTGAATTTTGTGATGTATTATTAGGACAACCATACTTGTGGAAGTGACATGTTGTGTATGGATCAAGGCCCCATGTTGTTATTGTTACGTTGGGAAATAAGTTGTACAGGATACTGGAGGTAACACCGCCTACTGCCATCTCTTTAGTTACTGCAAAACAATGCAGTAAGCTCATTTCCAAAACTAGGAAATTTGTTTTCCTAATGATATGCCCTCAAGGAAAGAAGAAGACGGTGGCCACAACCTCTAGACAGGGCCCCTCTGCACGACAACTACAAATGGAAAAGGTCATGGAGGAGTACGAGGACATCTTCACCTCCCTCGTAGGGGTTCCTTTGCACTGTCAGGTCAAGAATTCCATCAACTTCACCTCAGGTGTGTCGCTGCCCAATGGACCAATCTATCAGCACTCTGTTCTGGAGAACGATGAAATCAAGAGGCAGATTGAGGAGCTGTTGTAGAAAGGTCACATCTGTCCAAGTTCATCGCCCTGTGGGAGCCCGATTGTGTTGGTTCAGAAGAAGGATGAGACTTGGAGACTCTATATTGACTATCTAGCCTTGAACAAGATCAATGTATGCAATAGGTACCTGATCCCATGTATTGATGACCTCATAAACCAACAGAAGGGAGAAAAATATTTCAGCAAGATCGATTTGAAGTCAGGATATCACCAGGTACCAATTGAACCCTCTGTTCTGTGAAAGATTTCCTTCAAAGCCAAGGAGGGCCTTTTCAAATGGTTGGTTATGCCTTTTGGATTGACGAATGCTCTTGCAACCTTCATGAGGCTAATGGATGACATCTTATGGCCATTCACCAAACTCACTATGTCCACAGCCTTCCATCCTCAAACTGATGGCCAGACAGAGGTTGTCAATAGGATGATTGTACACATTCTGCGCATGTACAACTCAAAGCATCCACACACATGGGACGAGAGGCTCCCCTATGTTCAACACAACTACAACCGAACTCTTCACAGTTCAACTGGCCACAACCCTTTTCAGGTGGGCTTTGGATTCCAGCCACTATGTCCCATTGATGTGACCATGCCATTTGCAGCTACTCATGCAGATTCGGCTCATGTCTAGTCCAAAACAGATAATGCAACCAGCTTCATTGAGCACATCCAACATCTTCGCCAGCAGGTCCATGACATTTTGGAGAAATTAAATGCCAAGTACAAGCAATGACATGATCAACATCAGGTACCACACAAGTTTCAGATGGGCAACAAAGTTTGGTTGCATTTTCAAAAGGAACACCTTACCAGAGCCTATCGAAAACTGAGACCACTCCAATATGGTCCTTACACCATTACCAAGGCTATGGGAGACAATGCATTTGAGCTCAGCATCCCCCATTCCTTGGACTACACCAAGTGTTCAATGTGGACCGCCTTCAGCCATACTTTCCTCCATTACTAGACACATCCGACATTGCAGAATAGCTCACACCCACAGAATTAGATCCAAATTGAATGGAACAAGCTGCAACTGATCGAATCATGGACACACAGATCAAGCACGCTCACCAACAGAATATCCAATTGTATTGAGTTGTCAAAGTAGGCCACCTCCTTCACCAGGGCAAGTGACTCACTAGGGACCAAGTTCAGCAGAAGTTTCCTCATCTCATGGAGGAACTCAATGCAATGGGGACTATTGATTCCTAAGAGGGGAGGAATGATCTAGGTGGATATTGGTGTCCACCTACCAAGTCCACTTGGATCCCCACCGTTGTTTCTCTCAACTTTTCAGTTTCCTTAATTGTAGCACAATTTACTATTTTAGCAGTTTTTCGGGTCCTGAACTTCCAGAGACGTTTTGAGGCCCTAAATGACGTTTTTTGGGAAAACTGGGAGCAACATGGGTCCACAATCTAATTTTTCTCATCCCAAAGTTGTAGTTCTTGGATAAATATTTCTAACAAGATATTGTGTGCATCAAACGGAGATCATATGCCAATGTTATGAACCCCGGAAGTTGATGTACCAATTTACCCAAACGAGGCCCACAGTTTGGTGTTTCATCTTCTAGGGTTAGGTTTTCGATGTTTATGGCTTTCCATGGTTTATCAGCAATAAATAGGCCTTCAAGCCTCATTGTAACACAGTTCAGAGGCATGTAGCCACCACATCTCTTCTCAGAGATAAGCTACCATCTCTTTAGCTGGTTTATTTCCATTTTTGTTTGTAAGCATAATTTAGTATTTTACATTAATGAAATGAAGTATTATTTCCACTGCATCTATGTGTTTATGGTTATGTCTATAATTTTTTGTGTTCCTATTTAAATCCAGATCAAAAAAAGATTTGCATCATAATGCTTAAGATTGTACTTATTTTCTTAGTATATGAAACTCGAAATCAAAATTGAACATATATTTTACTAATAAAATTTACAATATATAGAAAAATTATTAAATTAGAAAAATAATTTTAACAAATCCAATTAAACTTAAAAAATTATTGAGCATCCATAAACAATATTAATACAAATTCATAAGCTGAAATAGTGAATACATGTATCAATAAACTATCCATATGAAAATATATACAAATTACAGATATCACATGAACATTCATAAACTGAAATAATACGCATCCAAAAACAAAAATAATGTCCATGATGTATATCCATAAATCACCCATGTATGAATATATACAAATTATGTATCACACATGTAAATATGTGCTATGAAATGAGCCTAAAAAAATACAAAATATGACACTTTAAGTACCACCAAAACTCCTATGTGAGTTTCGTCGCACAAGGTAAATGTCCATAAGCTGGTACTCCAATATAACACATTCAAATTCAAACAAATTACGTCATTATTTGTATAAAATAGCAATATGGAAATAATTTATATTGAACCACATTTTTAAATATAAACATATATACATGAATCCACTAACCTCAGTCGAGTCCAAATGCAAGTCCGATAGGATGGGGGTCTAATCATGAATCTGAGTTTGGTGCTCTTGGGCCTATGGCTCAATGATTCGGGCTTGCATCAATGGATCTACATCATTAGTGCCTCTAAACCCAACATCCCACTCGTGTCTCCACATAGCAGTGGCATCAATGTCACTCTGCATATGGCTCTGTGTACACAATGACAATGACATATTATAATTAGTCTATAAAATAATTAGCATTTTAATGTAACTTAAAAAAATAAAATGTTGAAATCTTAGGAATAAATAAGTTTACCTCAACTGTTGGTCCATGTGGTTGTACATACTTACTCCCCTCCACATTAGGGAACATATAATGTGCAGGTGGAGGTGGAGGAGAATCCATTGAAATGTGCTCTACTCGAGGATGACCTAGCTGATCAACTGCCCCCTTGGATGACCTCGTAATCCCATCCATGTAGCTTAGACGTGTCTACATGTTATCATGAACTTATTAATATAAATTATGCAATCTAATATGAACTAGAAATTTTAATATAAATAATTATGCATAATTTGACAATAAGAGTCAAAAGTTTCGTATATATGTGTAACTGATCTATGTCATGTGGGCCATGCACCTTCCAAGTCTCACAAATGGCATCATGATACATACATGTCTGTGTCAAATGGTGATCAAAGGATAAATTCATGAGAAATTCATCATTATATAAGGGAACTAGTGGGTCACGAGGTAGTGGTGGTGGTATCCTAATCTCTCCATGTAATGCAACACGCACACTAGCCAGTGATGCCATCATGTTGTCTATAATAGTCTCCCGTGTCTCACCACTAAGCCGTAACAAATCGTATAGCTCTCTAGGTAATACCATGCTCTGAGATGGTAGTGGCAAGAATCTCATAGGTGGTGGTACATGCCCAAGACCCCTGCAAGCCCGCTCTCGCTCATAGGTATGTCCCATGTCGATACCATAAAAATGAGATCCAATATATGTGTAGTACAACCTCATATGTAATACAAACTCTACATCTAAATGCTTATCAGAATAAACTACGACATGGTCATGGTTGGGTAACTTGCCCCAAGCTACAATTAATCTATCATACATGAAAGGGGATGCATCAACATTACTAAAATATTTTAGTGGGATTGGATCTTTGTGTTTTGTAGGGTGATTAGGGGGGATGTCAAACAATTCCGCACGAACATCAATATCCTTGGTGGCCTATTTCACCACCTCCCAGGATCTAGGCCTCTAACCTCATGCCTCCTAACCCTATGTATGAACTGTAATATGTGGATATGTGGGTCCTTACCTGTAGTATGTATCGATCAACCTAGTAATGTTATCCAACATCAAATACAATGCAAGGTGATTCATTGAATTGGTAGAGATATTGTTTATCTCTGCTATGAGCATGTATGACGGGTTGTAACATCATCTAATGTGATTTGAGCTATAGGATCATCCCATTGAGCGATCATGTTGGGATGGGGTCCCTTGGGTCAATTTTGTTAAAATATTGTAAGTCTTCGCATTTTTATGAGCGGAGCATGAGTAGCATAGGTCAAATAGGAGTCAAGGGGTTTTAGGAAGGCCAAAACCCCTTATATTTTGGTCTTGTTTTGAGATTTGTCCATGGTTTGTAGACCATGGTATTGTAATAGAGAATGATATATAAAGGGATGTCTTAACAAGTCTAAGGCAATCAATAAATCAATAAAGTAACTCATGATGATATGATTTTGGGTCTGTAATTGTAGATCTTTCTATGTTTTGGGCAAAGGAGAAGGCTCTTGCAGCTAAGTGCATGGAGACCTTGGTAAGTCTATAACTGAGTGCATGGAGACCTTGGCAAGTTTGCAACTAAGTGTGCAGGCCCCCGTAGCTGTGTGTGCAGGGTCTGGAAAGGTTGTAAAAGAAGGTTTGAAGTAATAGAAATATATTTGAAGCAAATATGTATATTTTTATGCACTATGTATTTTTTGTATTTACATGCAACTGAATGATATTTGTATGTATTTTATCTTAATTACTTTGCGAAGATCTGGATCAACTATTAGACATTACTCTATGCATGATTAAATAGTTACGTGATGTTTATAACTTTCTTTAGTTGAAAATCATCTAAGTTTCATGAATAAGGGTTTGTGAAGGACAAATTTGAACTAAACTGCAGAAAGTGCCTTAAACCACATCACATAGCCTTCTGGAAGTAGATGTTTGGTTCTATAATTTTGTAATACTACCTCGGGTGATACTACAACCTGTGCTACGTAGGTTGTTGCTGAAATGGCCGGTAGTGTAGGGTTTTGTTGGTTAGCACAACTAACTATGAACCGGGGTTCAAGCCACCTCAAGCCAACAAATGGTTCCATTGCTAGGACTGGTATCTATCTGAGGGATGTGTGATGTGGCATAAGTGAATACCAACTAAGAAGGAAATCAAAAAGTGGATAGACCAGAAGTTCCATGCATTTGCAGGCAAAATAATAGGAATCCACGCTTATCAAAAGAAAAATGGTTACAAAGGTATCTTTACACAGAAGTGCATGAAGTTTTATTTTCATTGTTGCCTTGCGAGTTGTACAAGTGGTTGTCCAAATCAGCGAATAGTGAACATACTCATAACCATAATGATCCTATTGCGTGGACTCCAGAACTCATTAGACACCTTGAAAGATTTGATTATAATGTTGTGAGTGCTATTGATTATTGGATTGATAGTATTTTGGGTAGTTTTCTCACTGAATTTACAATAGATACATATGTGTCTTACATAGAAGCCAAACAACGATTCTTCAAGTGTCTGAGAGGTAAGTATCTTAAATCACTAAAAACCTAGATTAAAATTCTTTTGCGTAAAAATAAGGTTATGCCTTTACCTTACTGTTTAAGAGGGGTCCAACTGGATCTACGTGAAGTGGAAAGAGATTCATAGTAGATCAAGAAAAAATTGTTGAAAGTGAATACAATTCCTTATTGGGAGAGTTTGAATCTGAAGAAGAGAGAAGTAGCCCTAGTACACCTAGAGGTGTGACCTAGACTGTAGATCATGGCACTTCTGGAATTCAACATGCAACCACTCCATTTCCACCTTTGCCTCCAACTCATAGACCTACACCTCCACCTCCATTATTCAGTATGGCAAATATGATAAAAATGCATGTATTCAGGGGTCAGGGTCCAGGGATCAAAGGATCTTGAACAATTTTGGTTCATCGCAGAAGTTGTGTCTAAAGAACAACAAATCAATGATGATGATATAAGGAAAGCACAACTAGTTACACACTACAAGACAGGGCGCTCACTTGGTACATAAGATACAGCATGACTAACCTAGTTGCTTCATTGGCTAATATGAAGGATGTGTTGAACGTGGACTTTACGAAGCTGAAGTTGAAAGCTCAGTGTGTGAATGAGATCAAGGATATTAAGAAAAAGCTTAATGAATCTGTGTGGGATGTAGATCAATGACTGAAGTTTTTACCAAGTCAAGCTAACCTTCAGATCTCAGATGAACAACATAGGGGCTAGTACATAGCTTCACAATTACCTCACTTAAGATTACCATTATCTCAGTAGAAGTTGGGTCTTAGGCTGAAGCATTGGAAATAAATATGAAGCTAAAAGCTTCGTCAATCCAGGATATGAATGTAGGAGTTTTGTAGATCTAGGCGCAGTTAGGAAGCCTACATATGGAGTTGTAGGATTTAAAGAAGGGAGAGTAGGTTAAGATAGAGACACATTCTGAAGTTTGGTGCACAAAATGAAAATTTGAATGCCGTCATAAGGACCAATGCCCTGTATTATTGGATTATATAGCTTTAGGAGGTGCTAACCTACTAAAACGAGAATCTTCTGCTGGGTCAAGAACTAGTGCAAGTACTTGGTGTAGTATTTGCCAAGTTTCAGGACAACATTCAATTGATAATTGCTACTTATTACAAAAGTTTATACAGTCTCCAAAGCAACCTTTTTGTAACTTTTGTAAATCAGTTGGTCATGATGACAGGAATTGTCGAAGCTATGAACTAATGATGGACACAAATCAACTCTATAGGATGCAGGTTGAAAACCATGGGCAGAATGACTAGGGCTTACCTACAGTGCGAGGACGATTTCAAGGACGGGGAAGAAGATGAGGAGGGGGAGTTGGAAGAGGCCAGGACCAGATAATTTTTTACAACTGGGGAGAACCAAGACACTTTGCTTGCGACTGTCAGAATCCAACGCACCCTTCATGTCAGTATTTCCATCAGTATGATCATGTTATGAAGATTTCTCGATCCTACTATGAAGATGCAAGAGAAGAAAACCAAGTAGCCGACACAAAATATTAAAATGATGAGATACAAGCCACACAAAGATGATCCTAGTATCAACATAGTCACGTGAAGTGGTGTAACCACTAGTGAAGACAATATTGAAGGCAAACATCCAGAATTAGAGTCATGGTTTTGAAAAGCTTATGAAAAGAATGTTGGGTTTGATTTACATAAAGAGAAAGAGACATTTATGGAGGAAAGAAACAATGTTATGAGTTTGGCTTCTTCTACATATCAGAACCCAATGTTAATAGCCTTGGAAAATGAGAAACCTGAAGATGCTAGTACAACCCAAGGATCAGAGCCCACAGTGTTGAAATCGTTTTTGCATACCTGTATGAAGTTACTACGGGATCATAAGGCGGTAGAGGGACTAGAAGAACTGATAGATAACTGCACTAGCAAGGATAAGCCATCACTAGGACATCACATAGTCAATAAGGTAAACCAAAGTAAGGAAAGAACCAGTAGGGAGATGCGGTTGATTGCACAGATCAGTGATTTCAAAATAGATAAGGTAATCCTAGAATTGGGCTCTAATGCTAATGTAATATGGAAGAATACTTGGGAATGTATGGGAAATCCTAAGTTATAATGGTTGCCAATTCAGTTGTGCATGGCAAATCAGAAGAAGATAATTCCAATGGGGAGTCTGCATGGAGTAACCGTAGATATTGAACGAGCAAGAGAAGTGGCTGATTTCAAAGTCATTGATATTGTTGATGATAGTAATCCATACCCAACATTGGTCATGATTGATTGGGATTTTGACATGAATGCAATCATTAACTTAAAGAAGCAAGGGATGGTATTTGAGAAAAATGAACTTCAAGTAATTGTCCCACTAGATCCAGCTGAAGGCAAGCAGTATACAGAACTGAACCGTGACTATTATGAAGATGATGACATCGAGAACATTTATAAGTTAACTATGCAGAATGAAGATTGGATCAATCCTACTACAGATGGAAGGATCAACTGGGAGAAGGACAACTCCTTCCAATAAGACTCTAATGAAGAATTAGAAAATTGGCATAATTGATTGCATGAGGTGTCTATGATGCAATGTAATCAGCTTAATAAATCATTACACTGTGTATCTATTGAGGTACATAAGTTACCCTATTATGATGGTTTGGGTAATGTTATTATAGTTCTTGAAAATTTTGAAATGGATGTACTAGAGGAACATCAGTTCCAGGCCTTAGATCTAGCATTATAGGTTATGCCTGCAAGATGGTGGGGTACGCATAGGGACAATTTTTCTGAATGGAACAAATATCATCAAATGATTCGATTAATATTTGGCCATGCGAACACCTGACTCACTGAAAAATACATAAGGAAGGATGATCCACGGGAACATGTGGCATATTGGACTAAGGTGTGGGGTGAAATACCTCAAAATGAGTGGGTACATATCTTTGTTCATACCCTAGATGTTATCCTGAATAACAGGTATTTAGAAATAGAGCTATGACATGTGACCACTAACTGAGATGAGATGAGAGAAATTTTCTTGCTCACGTTCAGTTTTGAAGACCGGTTCACATGCATTAATGAATCACTTTAGGAGACTAAGGCAACAATCTTCTTAACACTCGTTGAACCTATCATGTGGGAACAACCTGACTGGAGTATGTAGCTACATCATGCTTTATAATGTTACAATGTTACCACGAAAGAAGCTAATGAGGATCCAAGGAACATTAATATCCTTGAATCAGTGGGACATTGTGAATTTGGGGGGCGTACTATGGAGATCCCTGATATATCGCAACCAGTGCGCACATAGAAGATGAACATTAGTTCAAAGGCAGAACCAAAGTTTGCAAAGATTGGTGACTATTGGGATGAAGATATAGTGGACAGGGTATTTGAATTACTACATGAATATCAAGTCTTATTTCCAACCATGTTTTCTTACTTGAAGGGGATAGTAGGTGATTTGGGGTGATGAAGATTAATTTAAAACTCGATGTGAACCCTGTTAAGAAGCGCCCATATTGGTTGAACACCAAATACAAGGAAAAGGTATGAGAGGAACTAAATAAAATGCTCATAGCTGGAATAATCAAACATGTAGAGGAATCTGAGTGGGTCTGTCCCATGGTGGTCCAAGAGAAGAAAACAAAGGGCTATATCAGGATTTGCATAGATCTGTAGAAGCTTAATGATGCATGTGTCAATGATCCATTCCCTATGTCGTTTATATATGAATTTCTCAAGAATGTTGGTGGACAAGAAGCTTACTCATTTATAGTTGGATTCTTAGGATACCACCAAATTAAGATTCTATCATAGGATAGAAGCAAGGCTACCTTTGCTACAGAATGGGGGTCGTTCTAGTATACAATTATGCCCTTCGGACTTGAAAATGCTTCTGCAATTTTCTCTAGGATGGTTGTTGCGACATTCAAGGAGTTCATTCATAATTTTTTGGAAGTCTACTTTGATGATTGGAAAGAGTTCAAGTTGGTGAAGCAACATTTCTAGTCTATGCCTGATGTTGGATACCTATAGGAAGTACCAAATATTTATGAACTTGAAGAAGTGCATTTTCTATGTACCTTATGGAATATGTTTGGTCCACGTCATCTATAAGTAGGGATTGATGGTAGACCCTACTAAGATTACTTTCATGGTCAATCTCAAGCCCCCTAGGACATTGGGTCATACTGGGTACAATAGAAAGTTTGTTAAGGCATATGAGCAGATCACTGCATCCATGGAGAAGCTGTTAAAGAAGGATGTTATGTTTTGTTGGGATGATGATTTTTAGAAGGGCTTGGATACTTTGAAGGAGAAGATGGTTACGACACCAATCCTAGTATTCCTAGATTGAAGGAGGGGATTTCATGTTCAAGTGGATGCATCTTGCATAGCATTAGGAGCCATCGTAACAAAAACAGGGGCAGGAGATATCTATCACCCAATTTCCTTCGCCAGTCAGAAACTATCCAAGGTTGAAAGGAACTACTCAACCATGGAGAATGAAGGTTTGGCCATGGTTTATGCACAACAGGAGTTCAGGCATTATCTATTAGGTGCACACATTAAGATGTACATAGACCATTTTTCTTTGAGGTACTTGGTTAATAAGCATGTGTTGGGGGAGGGGGGGAATCTGTAGGTGGTTTCTCCTCTTTCAAGAATATGATTTTGAAGTCGTAGTGAAGCTTGAGAGATTGACTGCTGGACTACACCACCTATCTCAGATCGAAAATTTCGAAGAGCCTACAAATATTGAGGAAGTATTACCTGACGTGCATCTATTTGTTGTCAGGGTTGCGAACGAGCATTTTCTAGACATCATTCAGTTTTGATCTACTTGCGTAGCTCTACAACACATCAAAAGAAGGAACTAGTTTTCAGGGCTGCTAATGTTTCTATGATTACAAGAAAACTATGTGAGATGAAGTCAGATGAAGTTATACATTGATATGTGCCTGAATATGAGAGAAACAATATTCTAGGTGAATCACATGGTGGTGTTGCTAGAGGACACTATGCAGGTAAGGCTACTGCACAGAGGATCCTACGTGTAGAACTATGGTGGCCAAAAGTACATAAGTATTCCAAGGAATACTTTAGTGCATGTGATGTGTGTCAAAGGACTAGGAGACTGTCATGAAGGGATGAACTTCCGTTAAATCGACAGGATACATTACAAGAATTTGATAAGTGGGTGACTGACTTTGTTGTACCTATTCAACCACCAGGGAAAAATATGGGAGCACGTTATATTATCACTGTGATGGAATACTTAACTAGATGGGCCAAGGCACAACTTGTGAAGGATTTTAGCATGGACACTACTGCGAAGTTCATATTTGAGTTTATTTTTTCAAGGTTTGGATGCCCAAAAATTCTGATGAGTGACAAAGGGACACACTTCCTAAATGAGACAATCACAACTTTGACAAAGGAGTTCTAGATGTACCATCAAAAGAGTACACCATATCACCCCCAGGTGAATGGCATTGTTGAAGCTTTCAACAAGATCTTGGAGAATTCCCTCACAGAGGTATGCAATGATAATAGTAATGATTGGGATGTGCACATACCTGTGTTTCTATGGGCCTATAAGACTACCTCTAAGAAATTGACTGGGCAAACACCTTTTCGACTTGTTTATGGAGAAGAAGCAGTTATGTTGATGGAGTACATAGTGCCTAACCTAAGAAATGCGGTAGCGACCGAGATGGAAAAAAGTGACATCATGGAGGAACGCCTCACGCAGTTACTGACATTGGAGGAAGACTGCTTTTCAGATAGCTTTCATTAGTAATTACAAAAAGATAGATCAAAGGCATGGCACAATTGACACATCAAGTAGTGCAAATTCAAAATGGATATTTGGTACTAATGTATGACAACAAGTTTACCAAGTTTCTAGGGAAGTTTTGAATGCATTAGCTATGACCATATATAATTAAAGGACATTTTGGATGGTGGCACAATTCAGCTCATGAAGGTGAATGGGGAAGTATTTCTAGGAAGGATTAATGGGAGCTAGCTGAAGGTTTATAGGGACGATACCACCCCTATGCAATGACTACATGGATGTAGGAAAGTCTTAGCACCTATGGGAGTTGAAATAAAGTGTAGGAATATAAACTACGGTACCAAGGAAAAAAATTGTCGAAGAAGGAAGGTTGCGCAATGTGTTGGAAGAGCACGCAGATGGAAGCTACATTGAGGTAGCTACACCACAAGGAGGATTACCACACAGCCTACCTAGAAAATTCTCCTAGATTTTCCCATTAAATGCACTACCCTCACTCCTTTCAATGGAAAAATAGTTGTCAAATCACATTTATGAAAAAAAATTATGGGGGAATGGGTAGTTTGAATTTAAATTGAGTTATAAATGCTACACCCTGCTCCACACATAGCCACTTTGTTTCTTGAGAATCTGTTATGCGTTGTTGCACTTCAAGAGTTGAGTGAATTTTTATATGTCTGGTTACCTAAGTTGGGGAGAAGATGAGTAAGAATTATTGAAGATGACTACAACATTGTCTGTCCCTACTACATCACACAGATTGCCAAGGCCAAAACCTACTGCCTCCGCAGAAGGAGAGAAAAAGAAGAAAAATCTGCAGCAGACCTCGGTTTGGAAATCACCATGAAAAATCCCCACTGAGCATAGATAGAAGGGTCGAATGGATAAACATAAGCAACCTATGGAACCCTAAGACTTGGACAAATAATAACTGAATAGGGGATTGAAGATATCAACACAAAGGTGCATAACTAGTTTTTCGGCTGCGGCCATATATACCCGCAAGAAAACCAACTGCCAAGGTAACTAAGCACCCTAACTCATTGAAATTCAAGGTATTCATGCCATTGCTACTAGAGGAAGGAAGTACTTATTGAGGGCAACTTTTTGGCCCAGGTACCATTTCTAAAGATGGAGGATTGGGATTTGGGTGACCATGAAAACCCCAATTATAACCTAGTAAATACTTGAAATTGATGTACTATGAGGAGGCAGGCATCATAAGGCTTGAACCGATGAAGTGGGCTACTAGTATTGAGCATGCAAAGTTTCTCAACATGTTGTATGTCTCACATTTTAGTCGCAACATTCTTAATACCACATTTGTGTGCCAGTGGTTGGCATTGGTTCATGATGGGTGCCTCTAGCTGAGAGGGCCCATCCTACTTGAGGACATATTGATCCAGAGAATAACCACGCTACCATATCAAGGTGCAAACCCAACATACTCTTTTGTGCGAAGTCCTAGGACAAAAATCTTGTGGACCAAATGAAAAGTGACTTTGGGTTAGTGAGGAAGTCGCGAGGATACACCATCAGTTCTATCTAAGATGAAGATGTGTGGTTTCCTACATAGATATTGGTAGTAAAAATCATAAGGAAATTTCGTGCCAATGAAGTACTAACACCAGTGGTATCTTTAGCTATCCAGTGCAGCCAGGGGGTCCAATTCAATTGGGTACAATACCTTTGCCAAGAATTCTTGGATGATTACTGTGAAGCCCAGGATGATTAATCGTGTTGATAGCTTGGAGGATGCTAGAGGATTCCTAGTTCCCAGCAACGGATCCAGACTTGTGTGACACTGCCAAATTTTCCTCACTGTGGGCAATGAAGGACCCTAACTGTGTCACTGAAATAAGATGTTTTGGGTACTATTTGAATCAAAATTACATATGGTGATTAACCAGAAACCATAGTTTTCACCCACTTTGTTCAAAGAATATCGACGTATTGAATATTTTAAGGCCTATTTCCATTATGTATACATCTGTGTGAGGCATGATCTAATGAATAAATGGATGGAATTTCCATTTTTGGTCACCGAAGATGATAGTACGTAGTTAGTCCTTAAGTGGCCGACTGACTGGCTTCTTCCCATAGATGTTGTTGAAGGTATCATGGGGACTAGTGCCAAAGGCACAACAAGAACTAGTAAAGAAGTGCAGAAGGAAAATAAGAAGGTGACCATTGATCTAGAGAAAAATGTCGTAGAAGAACTAGAGGGCAAGCATGACGAGGAGCCAGATACCGAAGAACTAGCTCAAGGTATTGAATACCCTTTTGTAGACTCGGAGAATGTTGTTTTCCTTTTATTCTTAAATTGCGACAAAATTCAGGTGCAAGAGGTGCATGTAAGAAGCACAAGTCTAATAATACTACCAATGTGGAGGCCATGGTCCTCACTGAGGGGCACCTTGATGAGATTGGAGATTTTGTTAGAACTATGACAAAAGAAATTTGGGGCCATATTGAAGATCAATACTAGTCTGTTTTGTCAAAGGTCAAAGTAGGCCTCACAGAGTTGCAGGTTCAGGTGAGCTAGGTTGAAGCGAACGTGGTTCAAGAGAGTGTGAAGCCAACAACATCAAGTAGTGTGTAGTCGGTCCTCCCCTCAGAGCCCTACGTTGTACCCCTGCCTAATGGATCCTTATATTTGAATGAGGCTACAGAATGGGAGAGTTCCCAGTTGTCCAAAGATGTAATTATTAACCTCGTGGCACTCCCCCTATCCACATTGCATGAGCTACACCAGGTTGTAGCAGGTCTGAGAGTAACAGGCTCTCATGGTGATCAAGGATGAACAATCACTAGTCAACAGATGTGTGATGAAAATCACAGAGCTCTCCAAGACCATGATGAGGCAGATGCAAGAAGGGTGGAGGTGGAGTAGGCCATTTCAAGAGTATGCAGTGAGCTCCCTGAGCTCCATATTCAGTTATAGGCTACTTCTAAAGATAAATTATAGCAGCTGGAAGATACGTTCAGAGAATTAAAGGCACAGGTGGATAGATTTCATTTCAATATGAAGCTCCAAATTACCGAGCTTCAATTGAATTTGTAGCCCACCACACCACTAGAGATCAAAGAGCAGTGTGAGGCTACTATCAGAACCAACATTGCGAAGCTCGATGCTGTAATCAAGGAGTGTAGCCAGTTGTTTAATGAAGCTCTAGAACCATGGGCTTCACTACAAGAGGAACCATAGGTGAAGAAGATCGAAGTTTCCATTTAGGATAAGACATTGCAGTATGATGAGAGAAAGGCAATGATGCTCACCCTAGCCCCTATGCAATGATTCACAAGGACAAATCGAGGAGTTGCAGAATAAGATGCATATCATCACTGCACAAATGTAACCATGGGAGGAAGAAGCAGGGAAACACTCATAGACCATGGAAGGCACACTTAAGAGTATGAAACAGATGCAACAAATCATCGTCTTAGTAGTAGATGGAACAACTACAAAAAAGTTGGTGGAATACATGTGATAGGCAGTTGTTAAATGCATGGAGGTGCTTCAACCAATGAAGTCTTCATGCAATGGCCTAAAAGAAAAGATCCAGAATGTACCATTAGAGTCACTCAAGGACGAGTCACATAATTGTGTTGGGAGCTTGTTGAGACAAGTTCCCCTGCATCAATTTTGTTAAAATATTGTAAGTCTCCACAATTTGAGGAGTGGAGCATGAGTAACACAGGTCAAATAGGAGTCAAGGGGTCTTGGGAAGGTCAAAATCCCTTATGTTTTTGTATTATTTTGAGATCCACCCATGGTTTGTGGACCATGGTATTGTAATAGAGAAGGACTTATAAAGGGATGTCTTAGCAAGTCTAAGGAAATCAATCAATCAATCAATCAATCGATCAAGTAAGTCATGATGATATGATTTTGGGCCTATAATTGTAGATCTTTTCATGTTTTGGGAGAAGGGGAAGGCTCCTACAGCTGAGTGCGCAGAGACATTGGTAAGTCCACAGCTAAGTGCACGGCCCCCTATAGTTGTGTGCCCAGGGTCTGGAAAGGTTGTAAAAGAACGTATGAAGTAATAGAAATATATTTGAAGCAAATTTGTGTCTATTTTTATGCATTGTGTATTTTTTGTATTTACATGCAACTGAATGATATTTGTCTGTATTTTATCTTAATACTTCGCGAAGATCCGAATCAACTATTAGATATTACTTTATGCATGATTAAATAGTTACACGAAGCTTATAACTTTCTTTAGATGAAAATAATCTAAGTTTCATGAACTCATGAATAAGGGTTCACGAAGGACAGATTTGAACTAAACTACAGAAAGTGCCTTAAACCACATCACATAGCCTTCTAGATGTAGAAGCCTAGTTCTAGCATCCCCCAATACTACCTCAGGTGAGATTGTAGCCTGCGATACATGGTTGTTGTCGAAAGGGACGGTAGTGTATCGTTTTGTTGGTAACTATGAACCTGGGTCTAAGCCGCCTCAAGCCAACAGATCAATATTGCATTCTAATCCTCAACTTCGGCTTGATGACAACATGTAAATCATAAATATAATTTAGCATATATATAATTAACAAATTAGAAGCATAATAACATATACATTAAATTCCCCCGGCTGCGGGTGATTAATTTAAGGCATGGTACAAGGGCGGCATTCCCACTGGGCAAGTGGCAGCCCAGACCCACCACTTGTATGGTTAACAAGATGACAAGCCATCCCCGCAAGGTTATATTGAATGATGCCATCAACTTCTCTCTGTAGTCCGCCATCTGTAGCATGATGGAGCTCCCGCAGCTCATTTCTCCGGCGATTTGGTTTCAGATCCTCTGTTGGGTTATGGTGATGGCTTTGGGCGCCTCAATGCGGCATTATAAGAGCTCGCCTCCGCTGGCCTGGACGCACAATTCAGCTTTGTTTCATTTGAGGTCTTGGCCTCTGCTGCATTTGGTGTCTTGGCCTTTGGTTGATCTAGGGACTCAGCCTCGGTCTCAGTCAAGGTCCCAGCCTTCAGCACAGCGGGTCTCTGTCTCTGCCTCTTGGGGTCTCGGCCTCCGTCACAGGCTTATCCGGACCTGTTCACCCTTCTGTTATGGTCGCTCCCTGAGTTATATTTCCTTGCCCCTCTATGAATCCATAGCCTTTCCTCTGTGGCTCTCTGTGCCTTCTCTCACTGCACCTTCGCTCGCTGTGCCTTCTCTCAATGCGCCTCTGCTCACTGTGCCTCAGCTCTCTGCGCCCTCTTGGTTCATTGTGCCTCCTCTCTCAGTGCTTTCCTGGCTCCAGCGTCACCTCACTTGGGTCTTCAGCATGCCGCGTGAGTGGCTCCGTCTCATCAACAGAAGGGGAGGGTCTCGAGGTGGTTCTAGAGGAAGGGCTCTTCAACAGTGCTCCTCCAATACCACGGACCCTTCCTTTGAAGAAATTGAATCCCCAGCTACCAGGAGAGGAAGGGGAAGAGGTACAGGGAGGGCTCGTGTTGCAGATTGTGCGCACAACGCTCATCACACCACCCGCTTTCGAATCCCCTGTACCCTCGCCAATTCCTCCTTTATTGTTTCCATCAAGATTGAAAAGTGTGATAATTTGGCTCAACCCAGAGCCTCTTCGGAGCATAGGTAGCCCACTCTTGTCCAATGCCAAAGAATTCAGCCGGTGGAGAACCCTGGAGCGGTTGCGGGTCCAAGTGAGCCAGTCAAAGATGCAGTTCTACAGTCAGACTCTAGCGCCTCAGAGCAGTATGGATGCAGGATAGTTGAGGAGCAACCTTCTACCTCCATGGACGTATGTGCTCGCCTTCGATTCTTTTTTGGTCCAACAAACGTAACAGGCGGTCGCCTCCGTTGCACACCACTCTACACATGCTGGTTTCAGGTCTCTGCCTTCTTCGCTTGGTGGTTTTGATAAGGTTATTGTCTTGTTTAACTATGTTCGGGTTTAAGTCTGTTTTCAATTCATTCCATGCTTGGACTCAGCAAGGTTCTACCTCTGTTTGTAATACATTTTAGGTAGTTTTTGGTATAGATGGTTCGAGTCAGCTTCCAAAAGTTTGTCGATCAATTCGTGGTTATTTGTTTTTGGTCAAGTCAGTTCTCAAGGAAGTTTTTCCCTCCAATGTAAGTCCACTGCTCAATTCATAGTCAGTATGGAGAGGATTTCCGGGGCCTACCTCGCTGTAAACTTTTTTGTATAATAATAGGAGTAGACAAATTTACAAAAAAAAAAAACATATACATTAAATTCAAGCACATCAGTTGAAGACAATTTAAAAATTAAAGACAATTTCAAGACATAAACACATAAAGTTTATAAAGGATTTAAAAATGCAGGAGGTGTACCTCAAATGGCAAATATTTTCCACTGGATGTATAATCATGGTCATCAATAGAGACATAAACATTGCCTTTGAGAATTTGACTAGCATCATGTAACACCCTCCTCCCACAACTACCCAAGCAACCGTCCAGTCGGGCTACACATGCGAGGAGAGGCCACTATGATATGATTCAACCTCCTAGGTAACCTTAAGGAAATGGAATTGATGGAAACACAACACACAGACCTCCCTCAGGTGCTTCAGGACCCCTGGGAGCTAATCCACCACTCCAGGTGCCCAACCCCTGAGTTAGCCTAGTATTTACATGAATTACACCCAGAGTTGCTCCCATGACAAGGAATTCATGCGAATGTAAACCTATAGTCTCTCACATGGTGCTTGCAAGGGAGAGACTGCAATCTCTCTCAGTTAGTTCTATGCTAGAGACTACCATATTTAAGTCACTTTTTCAAGGCTAACCTCCAAACCAATTCCTAGAAGTTGATGAGACTCTGCAAGACATTAAATTACACTAAATAAAAGCCTCTAACACAAAACTTGATAATGGGATTGACATAACCAAGCCTAACCATGAAAAACATTTTGTCAAACGCTTAGTAAATATGCAACCTATAGGTGTAAATGATAGATCTGAGCATAGGGGTCTCATACTTATCTAAGATACGCTATGAAGCATTGTCTCCTTATCACGTTAGCTTCCATTTCATCCATTAGGTAATAGATATATTGATCAATCAAAAAAAATTAATAACATGATGAGATCCATACATAATTGTTGTCATAAAAATACATACATAACCAACATAGTAGGGACAAAAATACCAATGAAATCATAGCCATATAAATCACATATAATCCATCATACTGCTCATAGATATATAAAGAGAAATAACCTTTCATTACTAATGCAAAATCCAAACCTAGGATGGGACTTCCACATCCCACTCGGCCATAGAATGGCTGAGCCAAATCTCTGTTCAACCATTCACGCCCATGCCATATTCCAAGCATGAATGTGGGATATCATAGAACACATCAATCAAAAATCATATAGGGCTTCTAGAGGCCATCGACCTCAACGCATCAAACAATGATTCCACCTCATCGGCAGACATCACAAAATCATCATCGGACTGGTCTCCATCCAAGCCTTCTAAGGCTTCTAGAGTGTTTGTCCAACCAAGGCTTCTAAGACTAGTAACTCAACCCACAACTTATATAGGGATTCTAGAGCATTTGTCCAACCAGGGCTTCCAAGATTAGTAACTCAACCCACTTAGGGATTCTAGAGCACTTTTCCAACCAAGGCTTCCATGAATAGTAACTCAACCCAATCTGTTATAGGGCTTTGAGAGTGTTTGTCCAACCAGGGCTTCGAGGACTAGTAACGTGACCCAAGCTAAGGAAATGGAAAGGCTAGGTAATCCACGACCAATCTCGACCATCCTCCATACCAATGACAAATCACAACCAAAAATCCACATGCATATGCCATGCATGCTATAACTAGTGAAGGAAACATACATGCAACTTAGTAACTGCAAGTAAATCTCATGTATCTGCTAATCCCGATGCCCTCTTACGCTTTTCTTCTCCTCCTTTGCCTTCTTGCTCGAAGAATCCAAATGTTCCACACACTCCAACATTACTCCAAGAAAACTCTAAGTCTCCAAGAGTATGAGAGAGAGAGAGAATATTGAGAGAGCTCCAACAGTGAACTGACCAAGTCTTTCCCACTGATCCTCAGAAGTATTTTTATTAATGAAGCCTCTATTTTCTTTATTTTCCATTACTTTCCTTCAACTTCCTCCTCACATGCAACATATGGCTTTTCACCTTCCTTTTCTCCCAATTTACATTAATTTCATAAATAAATGCACAAAAATACCTTTTTTCCTCTTTAATTCCTTAGCCATTTCCTCTGCTAATTTCCTTATTCATAAATAACCAAATGAACACCCACTAGGATGTCCTACCCACCATTCATCTTGGAATACATGTCCCATCACTGTGGCCTTTTATATTTTTACATGGATTTTTAACCAGGGTTGTTACACAACCCTCCTTCTTGGGGGAACACTTTCCTCGGTGTTCAATGACACCTATAACCAACAAGACCACTCGAAACAAAACATATTTCCCATGGAGCTTTATAACACAGTTCACTGCAGTATTTATAGGGAACACTACTGGAAAATGACAAACATACCTTTCATTGGAGCTTTATAACACAACCCATTATGGTATTTAAAATAACCACACATATAGATACACATTTGCTTCAACTAGAAAATAACCGTAATTTTTATGGAGCTTTATAAATCCATCTCGATATAATATTTACAATAATATATGCATATACACATTTTCTCAACCAACAAATAAAAGATATGATGCTTGCATCCACAACAAGGGAATCCAGAGGTTCACACCTCCACCCTCAAAGTAATAGCAGGATTCAGTTCCTTCCCAAAAAGTCTAGAATCCATTGCAAAATTAGATCTGCATCCAATGTCCAACGCTATAATCTTGCACCACTTGTCCTCTGAGTTAATAGTTACCAACTCATTGTTTGAGGGTATGCTCTCAATGTGCATATGATTTTATCTGGAAATTATAATTACCAAAACAAATCCATCCATGACCTTCCCTACTCTGCTACATAGTCCCTTGTCCAATCCGGACAACCCCTTCCATCCAGTCACTCCCTTTCCAAGTAATGCTAGCACCCCCATCTCGGGTAGTCCATCCCTTGGCAAGGCTTCCTCTCATTGGAAGATACATAAACCAAGTCATGTCCCCACCTCAAAACCAACATATCAGTCATAGCATGCAAATGGAAATTAATGGACACTATTGGGTACCAATGTCACATAATGACCCTATTCCTAGATGCTTTACTAGCATACTGCTACATTTTCCAATTCCTTTTGTTGTTGCAAATTCTTGCAGTCGATTTCAATCATCCAATTGGGAATTTCATGAATTCCTATACCAAGCACATAACTTCCATTAGATTTAAAATAGATTGAAATAAATTCACATCATACCTCATTGGTAGCTCGTTAATAAGGTACATTTGCAATCCCGTTCACTTCCTATCACAACAAGTCAAACTAGCATATTTGACCAAATCAACATGTATAAAAATATCACATCATGTTACCTCAAAACATAATCATCATAAATCAAAGTCATAAATCACATGTAACCATCATAAACTAGAATCATAGATCACATGTAATCATCATAGAAGAGAATCATAAATCATATGCATAGTAAAACAAATGCAATACCAATACTTATCCTTCATAGATCCTTACTTCTACCTTTGTTCTTTTGTACACACACCGGATTGGTTTCCACACCCTTTGTTCTTTTGTACACACACCGGATTGGTTTCCACACCCTTTGTTCTTTTGTACACACACCGGATTGGTTTCCACACCCACAAACACCTAGTGCCTTCTCCTCCACTACATGCACATACACATAGTGTGCATCACACACATACAACCACACATGCCATACAACACCATGCAATGAAAGCACCTATACCTGACATACAACACATACACCTACACCGATTGTACATACATATACATGCATAATGTACATCAAAAGGCATTCATCTGAACACAACATGCGACACCAAAAAATGCATACATGTACACTTGGTATACAACACAACTCATACACCCATACCTGATGTACAACATAACACATACATGTCTATATTTCAACACAATGAATGCATATGTCATGATACCATGACTACAAAATGCACATACATAGTATCATATGCCTGCAACTTAGCATGTATGACATGCACTCAATCCCACACATACACCAGTACCACATCTACTAAGAACCACCTGCACAACGTGTGCCCAACATCACATGTACATGGAACCACATTCACAATGTGTACACAATACCATATGTACATTACACCATTTTACAATGTGTACACAATACCACATGTACATAGTACCACATGCATGACATGTATGTGACACCACATGCAAGACATGTACACAACACCACCTACACAAAATGCCACCTGTAGAACATGTACACAACACCACATGCACACAACACCACTTGTACAATCATGCACACCACACCATATGTACATAGCACCACATGTATAACATGCACACATTTCCACTTGTACATAATACTAATTTCCAACATGTACATAGCATCATCTGTACACAACATTGCATATCCAACATGTGCACAACACCATATGCACACAACATTGCATATCCATCATGCACATAGTACATTATGTACACAATACCGCATATACAACATGTGCATAGCACCATCTATACCCAACACTGAATATGCAACATTCATACAACACTATCTGTACTACACCATATACATAACATTACATAATCAACATGTACACACACTAAATATACACCACACCACATGCACACAACATCACAGGTACAACAAGTACAGCATATATGACATATGCTCAACAATCGTACCACACATCCAAAACCACATTAACTCTTTACCAAGCAACCTTGCTTCCAGTGCCTTAACCATGCTTTTCCCACCATGCCGCAAACTACACTGCTTTCACTTTGTTGATGTATCTCTCGGTATAACGTGTCCATAACATATGCATAGGCATAATACAAGCATGAAATATAAATTCATATTCACATGATATTAAACTCATATGTTTGCCATGACTACTCTTCCCAGTTGATTCCTCATAGACCAGGAACCTCTTCATGTCATTTGCCTACGTAAGCAATCATTCCTATACAAGAATGATTCCTAATGATCCTGTCGGACAGTGACATAGATATATTTACACATACATACATCATAAAATAATAATGATCTCGTTAGTCAAAGTCATACATACATACATATGTACACATAAACATTAGCATAAAATAATCATGATCCTTTCAGGAAACGATATGCATACATACACATACATACATATAAACATCAAAATATAATAATAATGATCTAGTCAGTCAACAACATACATATATACTTGTATACACACATATACATTAGCATAATCATGATCCCAACATAATTACATAAGGTCAAGGTTAAGATAACTTCCTTATTTTTGCATAGCATGCACATGTAGAAAAATCATTCCCAACATAGCCAAGACACTTGACACCTTAGATCAATTTACTTTACTTTTTCTAGTTACCTTTCTCATGTATGTACGTCCACCATCCATTTACCACAATGGACCCAACCAGTCCAACTGACTATCATAGTATTACTTTTTGTTGCACTTACTCATGCACAGAGCTTCATCTAAATCTTACACTACCTATTGGGTACCACATAGCTCTCCTCGAGCTCCATCAAATTTCTTGTTTCCCAACCAATCCCCAAGACTCAAAACACAAAAGGAAAGTCAGGAAACAAACAAGAAGAAGATCATGAAAACCAACGACAACAATACAACACCACAACCAATGTAGCAAGTCCTTGTACCATACATAAACAAAACAACAAATCAAGCTCAACAAATCATAAAATACCAAAATCACAATACTAGAAACAAATACTATGACTCAATCCCCATGGTTCCCAGGGAAAGCTCAACCTGAATCTTCTTCAAGATTTCATGGCAATATGTCATACCATGCAACCTCCTACGCCATATTGCCATAAACACATAACTGTTAGTGCATAAATAAACATAATGAAGTACTAGTTACCTTACCTTATTGTGCCAAACACATGCTTGCAACTAAACACATCCACGCCATATCTCAAGGGACTCCAATTCCCTTTATAGATCCAACTGCAACTAGAGACAAGCTAATATACCTGTCAATTACATGTTCATGAATATAGCACATATCAACATAATGTCATACACAATCATGGTTAATAAGACTTCTTGTATGTGAGGGACTCATTCGTTTGGAATTAAGGTTTCCAAACATGGCCAAAGGAATTCTTTCCCAATTCCTTTCCTTTACCTTTTCACCTTGCTACAACTGAGACTTACTATGTACTATCACATCACTCAATTGTTAGTTATTTGAACACATCAAGTGTTACCTTGTCACGCTAATACTCAACATGTCACCCTACAATAGCCCACAAATGTCAACCACGTGTTCCAAATATCAAGAAAATCATATCTATCATTTTGAAATCAAACTTTACCAATACTAACAATCATGTCATAATTTATAGTCAACCATAGTCCTTAGACCTAATGCTACAATTTTCACCTACTATACTCGAGTATATATCAACTATCTCAACACATATGTGTTACTATAATCCTCTTAAAACAAGATCATTTTGGCAAGAAACATTATAAACACATACTCATATTATGCAATTCATTAAACATTCAACCAACTTGTAAACATACCATGTTAAATAAACCAACTAGACAACATAATAGCCACCAAGCACTCACACAACAAATAGACAACATAATCAAACATTCAAACACTAAATAGATGACATAAGAAAGGTCATACCTTAAAGTATTTAAGGGGAAGCTATCTTGTTTACACAATCAAGTTAGCAAGATATAACCTTACAAAATGTCAACTCAAACATAAATAATATCATGATATCCATAACGCTAACTAGCTAACATGTTCACATCATAAACTCATAAGCATTTATCATTTATGCATAACAATCACATATGTACAATCAGTTTAGATTGTTAACACACAATGAAACACAATAAGTCGATTCATACCTGAATGTCATAACCCTAAAATAGCCCAAGGAGAGCACAACCATGCTCTAATACCACTGTGTAACACCCTCCTCCCACATCTACCCAAGAAACTAGCTAGTCAAGGTGAACATGTGACGAGAGGCCACTATGATATGATTTAACCTCCTAGGTAACCTTAAGGAAATGGAGTCAATGGAAACACAACACACAAACCTCCCTCAGGTGCTTCAAGAATCTCAGGAGCTAATCCACCACTCCAGGTGCCCAACCCCTGAGTTAGCCTAGAATTTACATGAATTAAACCTAGAGACATTCCCATGACAAGGCATGCATGTGACTAAACAACTATAGTCACTCCCACAGTGCCTATAAGGGAGAGACTACAGTCTCTCTTAGGAAATTCAATGCGAGAGACTATGAGATTAAGCCACTTTTTCAGGGATAGCCTCCAAACCAATTCCTAGAGCTTGATGAGACTCTCCAAGAAATTAAATGACACCACGATAAAACCTCTAAGACAAAACTTGATCAAAGGCTTGACCTAACCAAGCCTAACCATAACAGACATTTTTTCAAACACTTAGTAAATATGCAACTTACAGGTTTCAATAACAAATATGAGCATAAGGGTCTCATACTTATTTGAGATTCACTATGAAGCATTGTCTCCTTATCACATTACCTGCAATTTCATCTATTAGTTCATAGATATATTAATCATTCAATAACAAGTAATAACATGATGATAGACATACAAAATTGTTGTCATAAAATACATACATAACCAACATAGTAGGGACATAAGTACCAATGAAATCATAGCCATATAAACCACATATAATCCATCATAATGTTGATAAAGCTACAAACAAAAATTAAATTTCATTAATGATGCAAAATCCAAACCCAGATGGGACTTCCACGTTCCACCCGACCATAGAATGGTTGAGCCAAATCTCTCTTCAGTCATTCACCTCATGCCATATTCCAAGCATGAATGTGGGATCTCATAGAACACATCAATCAAAAATCATCTAGGGCTTCTAGAGGCTATCCACCTCAACCCATCAAACAATTATTCCACCTCATGGTCAGACATCACAAAACTATCATTAGATTGGTCTCCATCCAAGCCTGCCAGGGCTTCCAGGACTAGTAACTCAACCCACCTAGGAATTCCAGAGTGTTTTTCCAACCAAAGCTTCCGGAACTAGTAACTCAACCCAAGTTGTTACAGGGCTTCCAGAGAATTTGTCCAACCAGGGCTTCCAGGACTAGTAACCCAACCCAAGCTAAGGAAACATGAGAACCAACCAAAAGAAAACAATGAAAGTAAACATGCAAACCCCATGGATATCCAGGAAATGGCAAGCCTAGGCAATCCTCTATTAATTCTGGCCATCCTCCATGCCAATGACAAATCACAACAAAAAATCCACAGGCATATGCCATGCATGCCAAAATTAGTGAAGGAAACATACATGCATCTTGGTACCTACAAGAAAATCTGATGTAGATGTCAATCTTGATGCCCTCGTGTGCTTTACTTATCTTTCTTTGCCTTCTTACTTGAAGAATCCAAATATGCCACACCCTCCCAGAGTACTCCAAGAAAACTCTAAGTTTCCAAGAGTATGAGAGAGAGAGAGAGAATAATGAGAGAGCTCCAACACTGAACTGACCAAGTCTTGCCCAATGATCGTCAAAAGCCTTTTTATGAATGAGGTCTCTATTTCCTTTATTTTCCATTATTTTCCTTCAATTTCCTCCTCACATGCAACATGTCATTCACCTTCGTTTTCTCCTAATTTCCATTATTTTCATAAATAAATGTGCCAAAATACTTATTTTCCTCTTTAATTCTTTAACAATTTCTTTTTCCAATTTCCTTAGCCATAAACAACCAAATGAACACCCACTAGGATGTCTTGAACATAATTAAGCTTGGAATACATGTCCCATCACCATGGCCTTTTATATTTTTACATGGATTTTTAACTAGGGTTGTTACACATCGGAGGAAGGATCTACTAGGGGAACATGAACTCTTGATGGGCTACATGATCTATCACAAGCCCGACCACATATAACATACCCTCTAGCACTATGATAGCCTATAGTTGGGACGCGCATATGGGATGCCTCCAACATATTACATATAAACTAATCCAAGAAAAAGATATTGACAAAAAATCTGTTCCTAAAACCAAGCAGAATAATCCACCCTGAAGTCCTACACTTTAGAGTCCATTTTTTTATAGTTGATCAACTGAAGTACATTGAGTCCCATGTATACAAAATTGAAAGAAGTGATCAAATCTACTCTCACACTTTTTCTCGTTTCTAAATAATGCATTTTATTCATACCACAACTATGTGTAAATATATATGTAAAAAATTGAAATAGATCTATTTGAAAAAAAACAAGATAAAATTTCATGCCAACCAAGTACTATACTAGACTTTATGTTGTTAATGTTTGTCTTTGACACATGACATGTATTAGGTGCAAGCTCATGAAGACAATGCTTCTTGTACAACACACTCCATAATGAAACAATATGGTACAAATTAGAAATGAGTCTAAATATTTTTATTCGCTAGACCAAATGCACTTTTTATGATGGATTTAATTTATCTATCAATGGTGCATTATTGAAACATGATTTTATATATATAGTTATATAATTTATTATTTTAATGGTGTATATATATATATATATATATTAGATATAATGTTATGTCAAATAATTATGCTATGCTAAATGTTATAGTTATACTATATTATAGTTATGTGCAATGTACATGTGACACTATGTTATGTTATGAGCTATGCTACACGATATATGTGTGTGTGTGTTTGTGTTACATAACATATGATTTCAAACCTGAATGTCAGAATCCAATTTAGCATGATACATATGACCCTAATCATCAAATAACGATAGTCATCAAGTTACTAGCATATAACAACCATAAGTTATATATCATGCTCATTGACAACATATAACCTAGCCATCAAGATAACTGTCATATAACAACAACAAGTCAAGCTAGAACATACTCATCAACAACATATAACATAATCGTCAAGTTATCTAATATAAAACAACAATAGTAATGCATACAACTACATGTTACCATAATTCTTCACTATTTGACATATGTGCATATAACTACACTAATGAACTAACACCTATCATTAATGTAACCATAACATAAAAAACATGTACATAAACCTAACGTATATAAACCTAATGCATATGACAATCATTAACTTACGTACATGCATGTCAAACATACAATACCTGTATGATGATGTACTCTTCCTTGAGGTTCAATGCTGCAACTTCACTTTGATGATCCGCATCTCCTGCTCTATCTCATTCGACACATTAGCATCATAACCTACCAATAGTACCATGATGACCTAAATTACATACCATGACTTCACAAGGCATGTTTGACCTACTATTCATGCATAACTATAACCAAGACCATACATATGCATAACGGCTGCATATAGACATATAACACATGATTACAAAAGCATATACCCATCATCCTAGCTAGTGTCCAGTCATCAATGCATGACCATATCAACTACACAAACTATGACCTCATGCATCACAACAACAACATCATGTTCACCTGATAATATGTGATCACTGTCATGCATAACAATGCAAAATCAACCATACAAACATGAAGACATACTCCATGACAACACCTTCAATCTTCACATGGTGGCATCACTACAACCATGATCAAAACCATGCAAATGCAACAAGCACATGGACTACATTCATAAGAAACACATATGCAACCAACATGAAAGCATGATTAACACACAACCCAAGGAGAGCACAACCATGCTCTGATACCACTATGTAACAATTTCCTCCCACATCTACCCAAGCAATTGGCCAACTGGGGTAAAAATGTGACCAACGGCCACTATGATATGATTCAACCTCCTAGGTAACCTTAAGGAAATGGAATTGACAGAAACACAACCCACAAACCTACGTCAGGTGCTTCAGGACCCCCTTGAGCTAATCCACCACTCTAGGTGCCCAACCCCTAAGTAAGCCTAGCAATTACATGAATTAAACCCAGAGTTGCTCCCATGACAAGAAATACATGTGACTATAAACCTATAGTTGCTCCCACTGTACCTGCAAGGGAGAGACTATAGTATCTCTCAGTTAGTTTAGTGTCAAAGACTATGAAATTTAAGCCACATTTTAGAGGCTAGCCTCCAAACCAATGCGTAGAACTTGATGAGACTCTCCAAGAAATTGAATGACACCAAGGCAAAGCCTCTAACACAAAACTTGATCAAGGGTTTGACCTAACCAAGCCTAACCATGATAGACATTTTGTCAAACACATAGTATATATGAAATCTACAGGTGTAAATAAAAATTTGAGCATAAGGTCTCATACTTATATGAGATTCAATATGAAGCATTGTCTCCTTATCACATTAGCTACCATTTAGTCCATTAGTTCATAGATATATTGATCATTCAATAACAAGTATAACATGATGAGATCCATACCTAAATGTTGTCATAAAATACATACATAACCAACATAATAAGGACAAAAATACCATTGAAATCACATCCATATAAACCAGATATAATCCATCATAACTCTCATAGAGATACAAAGAGAAATAAAATTTCATTACTGATGCAAAATCCAAACCCAAGATGGGAATTCCATGTTCCACCAGATCGTATAATGGTTGAGCCAAATATCTCTTCACCCATTCAGCCCCATGCCATATTCCAAGCATGAATGTGGGATCTCATAGAACACATAAATCAAAACTCATCTAGGGCTTCCAAAGGCCATCCACCTCAACCCATCAAACAGTGATTCCACCTCACGGTCGGAAATCACAAAACCATCATCAAATCAGTCTCCATCCAAGCCTTGTAGGGCTTCTAGAGAATTTGTCCAACTAAGGCTTTCAGGATTAGTAACTCAACCCACAACTTACACATGGCTTCCAGAGAATTTGTCTAATGAGGGCTTCTAAGACTAAATCAACCCACCTAGGGCTTCAAGAGCATTTGTCCAACCAAGGCTTCCCGGACTAGTAACTCAACCCAAGCTAAGGAAACATGAGAACCAACCAAAAGAAAATAATGAAAGTAAACCTGCAATCATGATGGCTATCCAAGAAATGGAAATCCTAGGCAGTCCAATGTCAATCTTGGCCATCCTCCATGCCAATGATAGATCAAAACTAAAAATTGACATGCATATGCCATGCCTACTAGAACTAGTGAAGGAAACATACATTCAACTTGGTACCTACAAGAAAATATGATGTAGCTATCGATCCCAATGTCCTCTTGCACTTTCCTTCTCTTCCTTTTCCTTCTTTCTCCAAGAATCCAAATATGCCACACCCTCCAAGAGTGCTCCAAGAAAACTCCAAGTCTCCAAGCGTATAAGAGAAAGAGAATAATGAGAGAGCTCCAACACTGAATTGACCAAGTCTTGCCCATTGGTCCTCATAAGCCTTTTTATGAATGAGGCTTCTATTTTCTTCATTTTCCATTATTTTCCTTCAATTTCCTCCTCACATGCAACCTGTGACCTTTCACCTTCATTTTCTCTTAATTTCCATTATTTTCATAAATAAATGTGCCAAAATACCTTTTGCCTCTTTAATACTTTAGCCATTGCATTTACCCATCTACTTAGCCATAAAAAACAAAATGAACACCCACTAGGATTCCCTGCCTACCATTCCTCTTGGGATACGTGTCCCATCACTGCATCCTTTTATATTTTTACATGGATTTTTAACTAGGGTTGTTACACATCTCAGGAAGGATCTACTAGCGGAACACAAACTCTTGGTGTGCTACATGATCTATCATGAACTCAACGACATATAACATACCTCTAGCACTACAATAGACTATAGTTGGGTCGCATATATGGGATGCCTCTAGCATATTTCATATAATACATATAAACTAATCTAAGCAAAAAATATTGACAAAAAAAACATTTCTAAACTCAAGCAAAATAACCTAACCTAAATTCCTACACTTTAGAGTCTATTTTTTGATAATTTATCAAACAAATTACATTGAGTCCCATGTAAACACAATTGAAAGAAGTGATCAAATCTACCCTCACACTTTTTCTAGTTTCTAAATAATGCATTTTATTCATAGCACAACTATATGTAAGAAATTGAACTAAACCTATTTAAAAAAAAATGATAAAATTTCATGCCAACCAAGTACTACAATAGACTTAATGTTCTTAATATTTGACTTTGACACATGACATGTATTAGGTGTAAGCACATGAAGACAATGTTTCTTGTACAACACATTCCATAATGAAAAGAGCCTAAATATTTTGTTCACCAGACCAATGCACTTTTTATGATGGATTTAATTTATCTATCAATGATGCATTATTGAAACTTGAACTTAATAATATATATTATATATATAATTATATATATATATATATATATAAATATATAGATATATTAGATATATATAATATGTTTGTTGAATATAGTTATGATAAATGTATACTATATTATGTATAGTTATGCAAAATGTACATGTGACACTATGTTATGTATGAACTATGTACACGATATATATAAATGAACATGTTATGTAACGTATAATTTCATGTTATTATATTGTTTTAAAACTATGAACATTTATTATATATTTTATATATAAACATAAGATATAGTTATGTGATATTTAGTTAAAAAACAATTACATGTTATATTAGATAAATCAGATCAATATATAGCCATGTAAATGTAAAATGTTATATTATATATAGTGACATGATCTTATATAGTTTTAGTTATATATATAAATATATATAATATATTAATATATATATATTTCAGATTTTAATTTAAAGATTAATATATTTTTAAAGTAGAATCGAACTATATTATTATTAAAAAATATTTAAAATAATTATTAATTTAAATTAAAATAAGAAAAAAAATAAAATAAAATTTCTTATTTATAAATAAGGTTTACTATGAGCAACCATACTTATCATGCAATCAAAGCTCCCAATTTAGTTATCTATTGGTTATAATTTTGTTGTTTTTTGTTTTGGAGTTTTTTTGAGTATATTTTCAATCAAATTTGCTAGAAATTTAAAATGCATTTTAAATAACAAAAAACAAAAATAAAAAATTATTTCAATCCAAAAGAAAAACTTTAAAATGTAAAATAATTAGAAAAAAATGCTTTTACCATTCAAAGTAAGAAAACATACATTAAATACACAAAAAATTGCAAGTAAGAAACAAATTTAAAACCTAAATTGCAATTTTTTTGGTGGTTTTGCAATGTTTTCTAAGTTGTTTTGAAGGGTTCATTTGATGGTTTTCTATGTTGTTGTTGTTGTTGTTGTTGTTTTTTTTTTTTTTTTTTTTTTTATTGGTATTCTTGGTTGGTTTTGTGATTTTATAAGCTCTTTTGAAGGGTTTTTTTTGTGGTTTTCATATTTTTTGTATGGTTTCATGGTTTTTGTATATGGTTAAATTATATTTTATTCTAAGTAATTTCTTACATTTTGAACAAAAATTAAATAAAAAAGATAAAGAATAGAGTACCTACCTTTGTTTGAGCCTCTGCGATGTTGGCGGGGTGGTTGGTGAGATTGATTTGAAGGCTCCATTTCTTGATCGAGCTCCAATAAATTCGGTCAAACTATTCTTAAACTCTCGGTCAAGCTCTTGTAGTCTATGTAAATGGCGTGTGTAGATTCTGGGAGTGGTATATATATAAGAAAAAGGGCTCAATCCAGTGCTATGGTTCAAACAATTGTTATATCTCGATCAAGGGTTAGTTTTTAGTCCTCAATCAAGATTATGTTTTAGCACCCAAGGAGCTCAACCAAGCACCCAAAAAAGGCTTTATCGAGTGCTTAAATGGCTCGATCAAGCCATTTATTTTTCCACCCAAACACTCCCTCTTTCCCCAGAAAGTGTAACCCAACTCCATGCTTTCCACCTGTAACATACTTTAGGCTTGTTGGTACTTTATCAACTTCATATCTATGTGGATGACTATCTCCTTTCCCATTGGATAATGTTTCCATTTTTTGATATCTTGGATCAGGATATACAATTCCTTATTGTAGTTAGTGTAGTTGAGAACCTCCCCATAAAACACATGGTAGCATACAAGTCTTCATTGTCACATCAAAACTGCACCTATAGCATAACTGGTCACATTTGTCTCCACTTTGAAAGGATGTTGAGGGTTTGGTAATGCAAGAACCTATGCTTAATTTATTTTCTTCAAATCTTCAAAGGATTTTTTCTAACCCGTCCCCCACTGGAAACTATTTCCACTCATTACTACGGAGTGGAGTGGTGTAGCTACTACTAAAAATGAGGCTATGAATTTCCTTAGGTATTGTGCTACCCTAATGGAACTCCAAACCTTAAAATAATTTGTAGGAACCAAACACTTATTTATGGCCTCCATCTTCGCAAGGTATATCTTTAGCCTAATCCATCAATAACATGTCCTAAATATCCCAAATATTGTTATACAAACTCATATTTCTTGATATTTTTCAATAGTTGGTTTTTCTTCAAATTCTCTAGCACCTGCATCAAGTTTGAGATTTGGTCCTCCTAGGTAGGATTGTTAACCATTATATCATCCAAATAAACAATAACTAATGAATATAGATAAGAGTGAAATACACCATTCATTAATCTCATGAATGTAGCTAGTGCATTATATAAAATAAATGGCATGACTAACCACTCATGCAACCTTGCTACATTTATAATGAAACCTTCCATGTATCTTTTGTAGCACCTCCACTCCCACATTTACCCACTTTTACAAGCCCTTTGGATAAATGTGAAGCAGAGTGCCACTATGAGATGACCCAACCTCCAAGATATAGTTAAGGAAGTGGTGCCTACAAACTGACCACAAACTAATAACTAAAAACATCCCTCAGGTCTACAAGACAATCAAGGGCCTGTTGACGCCTCTAAAATCGTTGCACCAACATTGGGGAATAACCACTCGGTCCAGACCTTAAAGTAGCTCCTTTTCTGTTTGGTGTGGTGGTTCCGACTCGATAGTATGGGACCAATTTCCCAATAAAATGTCTTTTGCTGAATTGGTGTTTAATATATATAACAAAATGATAGATGGTTTGGAAAATAAACTTATGAAAGTATACAAATAGATCCATATATAACCCGAGTAATCCAATATTAATGTGATTTATAATGATTTCTTGTAATCAAATGCTAATGAAGATCAATCACTTGGCTACAGAAAGTTAAGCATGAATAATGATAAATTTAAACAAAGTGATATAGAACATATCGCATATCAAAATAACATCAATTGTTAGCATATGTGTTTAGAATATCAATTCCAACTTATTCAAAAGTTATATAATGCAGAATTGTATGAACATTCACATATAACAACAATATCAAATCGAAAGATTTTTTAATTGCATAATCATGAAACAAAGGACATTGATAAAAGTACCATATGTATTTGAATCCTCTTATGGAAGTAACAGTTTGGTTCGCTCTTAATATTATGAAAAATTCAAAAAGATACATAAATGCAAGTTCTCTTGAAATCCCTTTACAAAAAGTTTGAATCTTGATCCTTGTTTTCTACAAAAGTAAATTAAGAAGTGCAGAAATGCTATCTTGTTTAATCTAATTTAATACAATTTTAGGACCCTTTCTCAAATGACATGAAAGGGTCTTTATAGCAAAAATAAAAACAAACTGTTTGGAGAATGTGTTTAGGGTGGTTGGAACAACATTTCCCAAAATATGGGATTTCATGTTAAAAATCGAATTGCGATAAATTTTGAAAAGATGCATTGCATCTATTATTCCTCCTGTCGCTTTAACTGACAAATCTCGAGCATAGTTTGGATCCTTGGTGGGTGACTCATCCTAGCATGTAACTGACCTGTGTATACTGCATCCGATAGTTCTTACATCATGTGATTGGCTGCATGAGCTATTAGAAATAATACTGGGGGCGGGGGGTTGAATGAGTATTTAGCAACAATCATTTTTCATTTCCATAATCATAATCATATACGTTACTTTAGTTAATGGAACACGTGTGTATACGCGACTATGATTAAGGAAACTAACGTATAACCAACAAACTTATGATTCAATTAATTCATCATATGTTGATATTTAAACAGTGCATCAAAATCATATAAATAGTAACTAGGTTCAGTAAAAACAGAACAAACAATCACACATATGAACCCAAGATATAAGGTGGAAACCCAACATGGGTGAAAACCACCTACTGCAATCATCTTTATCTTCTTTTTAATAATAAGAAACTTCTTTTACAATTTTTGTACTAGCACAATCTTATACCAGTACGCATGATTCTACCTGCAAAAGGCTACAATCTTCTCCCCTTCTCCAGCTTCTCCTGGAAGGGAGCTACAACCCCCTAGCTCTTGTACTAGCTAATATGTTTACTAGTATATAGGCACTAACCTATAGAAGGCTACAACCTTCTCTTTTCTTCAAGGGACCATGTTTAATAAATTTTCAGACTGGATCCATCAATAACATCAAATCACAAAATCAATCATCATTGCAATACAACCATCGACTGTATCTGCATCATCAATCTCTGAATCACCCAATAACTAAATCACTAAAACCCTTTCATCAAAACATAGTCACCAAAACACAGAACTCTGCAACAACCACTAGATCCAACAACAACCTCAAATATCAAATCTTATAGCATATACACTGCTTCGTTGTGTCAAACCAGCGTGTATATGCACTTTTATCAAAGGGAACTTGCGTATACGTAGCTTACGTATGCTGAACTAGTGCGTATATGATGTTTTACCAAGGGCAACCTGCGTACAGATCTGGAAATGCTAACTTAAAGCATCACAACTATCTCAGACTTCATTCATACCCAGATCATCACATTTACATAATAAAAACATGTGTCAGTATTCAGATCAAGAATGTTCAAGATCAAACCACATAATGATACTTTACTTCAAGCCTTAAGATCTTGATCCATCATTCAATCTTCATCAAGTGCTAAGGTTCATCCTTGAAACAACTATACATCATAACTGAATAACCTGTATATTAGATCTTATCCTTCATCAGATATTCAATATTTAAGTGAGTTGGCCTAATGATCTTCTCCTCCTTTTATAGTCTTAAGCCTTGCTCAATACCATGGAACAAAACCACTTAGGATCAACACCTTGGATCAATACTAGGGGTCAATACCTCAGACCCGATACCTTGGACCAATACCATGGATTAAATACTTTGGACCAAAAACTTAGTTTTCCAAGGTATATGCACTTTTCCTCTTGTGAACCTGCGTGTATGGACAAATTGATCTATGGTGAACCTGTGTATATGCGACTTGATATATAGAGAACCTATGTGTATAGGCGACTTGGTCTATGTTTAACTTGCGTATACCTCTTTTCTTCATTCTGTGAACCCTGATCTGTAACTCTAAGTTGCTAACCTACTGAAATGTGATTAGACTTGATGGAAACCCCAAGTCACTCTCCCCCTTTGTCATCAAGGGCAAAGGGTTATGCTCCCCCTGAGTACATGCTGAATTATCTGATATGTTGAAGTGTGTTGATTGAGCTCCATGCTCCCCTTGAATATAAGCAAGGTCTGCAAAAATATGTTCTAAAAGAACATGACTCTATACATACATCATAAATGACCTTCCTATCACTAATGACTCATGCATACATCCATCTCCCAACCAAACGGGGATATACTAAGTTTGAATCATCCACCCAACCAAGTGGGGATATACCAATTGTTTATACATGTTAAAACAAGAATATTACATCATCCATGACATGCATAGTGGGGTAACAAAATAGGTCATTTTATGCCCTTGCATTAAAAGATATACATGAAATATATAATAAAGACAAAATGTCTAAGACAAGACCATGATAGTTATTAGCAACTATCATCAGCGCCATCTGTCAATCATCATCCAGATCAGCAACCATGATCTCCCCCTAAACCTATTCCACCTGAAGCAAAAACAACTGTGTGAATCTGTACCAATATCTTCTAAGATAATGCCAACAATGCATTATTTGAAGCCTATGGTCCCCCCTGAACCCCTTTCTTCTTGATTCTGGCCCATTGCTTTTCCTCAATTCAACTTATACACGAATGTACCCACAGAAACCCGCGTATGTACGCGACTTATCTTCAGAAACTCGCGTATACCAACCTTTCTCTGAAATAGACAGAATTTAATAGCAGGTTGATGCATCAACTACTCCCAGCTTCTGTCTAAGATATTCAAATGTCTCTCTGGGTAGTGGTTTAGTGAATATATCAGTAACCTGTTTTTTGGAGGGAACATACTCCAATTTTGAACTTTTGTTCAAGCACTTGTTCACATAGAAAATGATATTTGATGGGTATGTGCTTGGTCTTCGAATGCATGACTGGATTCTTTGAAATACTGACAGCACTTGTATTATCACATAGAATGGAGATGGGTGGAGTACATGTAATCTGAATGTTTTGCAATGTTTACATCATCCAAAGGATTTGTGTGTAACAAGATGCAGTAGCCACATATTCTGCTTCATCTGTAGATAACGCAATTGAACTTTATTTCTTGCTGAACCAAGACACCAATTTGGAACTCATATAGAATGCACCACCACTAGTGCTTTTTCTGTCATCAACGCTTCCTGCCCAATATGCATATAAATATGCATGAAGTGTAAGATCTGTATCTCTAGGATACCATAAACCAAAATTCTGTGTTCCTTGAAGATATTTGAAAATCCTTTTGACTGCCTGAAGGTGTGATTCCTTTGGATTTGCTTGGAATCTTCCAACTATTCCTACTGCATGCATGATGTTTGGTCGGGTACCTATTAGATAAAGCAAGCTTCTAATCATGGACCTATAATTTGGTTGATGTGCTGTTGCTGATTCATCATTTGAGCTGAGACTGCATCCTGTTACCATTGGGGCACATACTGGTTTAGATTCTTCCATGCCGTACTTTTTCAATATCTGTTTGAGATATTTGGTTTGTGACAGAAAAATACCATCTTTATTTTGTTGAACTTGCAGACCAAGAAAGTATGTAAGCTCACCAAGCAGGGACATTTCAAATTTTTGCGGCATTACTTAAGCAAAATTTCAAATCATGGCTTCTTCATTACTGCCAAAAATGATATCATCAACATACACAACAAGTATTAGCAATTTATTATTGTTAATCTTTATATATATATTTCTATCAGCTCACCGCTTTGAAAAACCTTGTTGATGGAGAAATTTGTCAAGACAGTAATACCAGGCCCTTGGAGCTTGTTTTAGACCATAGATAGCTTTTTTGAGTCTGCAGACAAGTTTTAGATCATTTCCAATAATGAATCCGTCAGGTTCCTCAATATAGACTTCTTCTTCTAAGTCTCCATTAAGAAAGGAAGATTTTACATCCATTTTGTATACTTTGAATTTCTGAAAACTAGAAAGAGAAAGGAACATCCTTATGGCTTCAAGTCTAGAAACAGGTGCAAAAGTTTCTTCAAAATCTATACCTTCTTCTTGAGCATATCCTTTACAAACAATTTTGGCCTTGTTTCTAATAACTTCTCCATTTTTATTCAACTTGTTTCTGAATATCCATTTAGTTCCTATGATATTCATATCATGAGGTCTAGGAACTAATTCCCAAGTATTATTCTTTTCAATTTGCTCAAGTTCTTCATTCATGGCCTTGACCCAACATTCATCTTTGCATGCTTAATTTACATTTTGAGGCTCGGTGGAGGATAGCAATGCTAGATAGCTTGAAGCTTTTGCAATAGTTCTTCTTGTTTGTACACCTGCCTCTTTTTGTCCCAAAATTTGAGTCTCTAGATGGTTCTTCTGAACATACCTGGATGAATTCTTTTCTTCTACTGTTATCTCTCCTTCTGGTGCTTCATTGGTTTCTTCTTCAAAATCAGTGTGATTTTACGTGTGAGGATAATCCCCGTATTCTTCATAATCTACAATTCTTACTTGTTTTGGATTTTTGCATGTTTCATCAACCACAACATCAATACTTTAAACAATTTTCCAAAGTCTTTTATTATAACATTTATATCCTTTACTTCAGGAAGAGTAACCAAGGAGAATACCTTCATCTGCTCTGAGCTCAAACTTGCCAAGATTTTCATCAGTCCTTTTGATGTAACATCTGCTTCCAAAAACTTTGAAGTATTTTACAGTAGGAGTCTTACCATACCAAAGTTCATGTGGAGTTTGGGTGTTGTTTACCTGAACATTTGTTTTGTTAAGAATAGTGATGGCAGTGAATGTAGCTTCACCCTAGAAGGTTGCAGGTGTTCCAGACTCATCTAGCATAGCACGAGCCATTTGTTGAATAATTTTGTTCATCCTTTCTACCACTCCATTTTGGTGAGGAGTCCTTGTGGTGGAGAATTCTCTTTTTATTCCACGCTCTTCACAAAAGTTAAAGAGTTCATTCGAGGTAAATTCTCGTCCTCGGTCAGATCTGAGACATTTGATTTTACGATCTGATTTGTTTTCAACCAAGGCTTTGAAGGATTTGAACTTTTCAAATCCTTCATCTTTATGCTTTAGAAGTCCTATCCAACACATTCTGGAAAAATCATCAATGAACAATATAAAGTATTCTCCTCCATGAGGTGACTTTTTCCTTGATGGTCCACATAAATTAGTATGAACAAGTTCAAGAGGCTTACTAGCTAATCCTTCCTTTTCAGGGAAGTGCGATCTGGTTTGCTTACCAGATTGACATGATTTTCATACTGTATTTCTGGAATGTTGATATCAGGAAGATCACAAACAGCCTGGAATTTGCATGCTTTTCTTATTTGAGAAAAGCTTAGATGCCCCAATCTTTTGTGCCATAGCCAGGGTTCATCATTTTTGCTTAGATAGCATTGTTGTTGTCCTCCCTTGAGTATGTATAATTTGTTTGGAGTTCTTATACCTTTGATCATGGTTTCTCCTGTATCAAGCTCACAAACAACACATCCATTTTATCAAAATACTACATTTCCTTGATCACACATTTGACTGACACTCAACAGGTTATGTTTTAGACCATCAACATACATAACATTTCCATCTTTAACTTTTTTTTTGAAGAAAATAGATCTTTTACCTTTTATGACAGTAGGAGTGTCATTTCCAAATGAGACCTTCTTTTCTTTATCTAAGGCATTATATGAGTGAAGTTTTTCTTTGTCACCTATGATGTGTTTTGAGCATCCACTGTCGATGTACCACTGATTTTCCTGTCCTTCTGCATTCAAGGCTATACCACATCATTCTGTTTGTGGTTCTTTTTTTCTCCATATTTAAGGACTTAAAGAAGTTTGTTCCTTTTGAGATGCTTGCCAAAATTTACTCATGCATTCAGATTCTTCATGGTCAAAGTTGTTACAGATTGAGCATTCTATTTCATTTTCAAGAGAAGAAAAGTTAGTGTAGGACCTTTTCATGATCCTTGTCTCATTCCTTTGATTTCATGTTTCTCTAGTCATGATGGTCTTGTAAGAAACACATTGAGAAGCTTTTGTCCAAAATTATGACATGAAAAACATTGGCCATTAAAGAAGTTCCTACGATTATCGAATCTACTGACCTAGTGATTGTAGTTTCTATTCATTCTTGAAGCATATTGAATATGATTTACTTGAGGTTGATTATAGCTTCTGTTCATCCTTGAATTAAATTGAGCCTGATTTACCTGGTTATCTACTTTATGCCTTGACTGACAATTGTCAAATTGTTCACTGCTCTTTGCTGCATCAAGATAGCTTTTAGTGGAGGTTGACGACTTCTGCGTTTGAGATGATTCTTCAGTATATCCGACACTTGTCTTTATCAAAGGAGAACGCTGCACATTGATAATTTCATTTAAAGTTTCTTATCCTTTAGCAAATCTAAGATTGAGAGCTTTTGTTTTCTCAATATCCTTTCTTAGACCCACAATTTCACATTCAAGTTTTTCATTGTGTTTTTCTCTTTTTGCAAGTTGGAATGTCAAAGTATCTATAATCATATTCTTTTCTTCTAGACAGATTTTGAGTTTAGATATTTCTTCATAAAGGTCATGTTCATCTAGAGCATCCAAGAAATCATCATCTTCAAAAGCCATCAGAAGTCTATAGTCATTACTATTTTCATCTTCATCACTAATTGATAAACCATCGCTATCTTCATGAGTATAGTAGCTCTTCTTACTTACACTTTGTTTTCTATTCCATTTTGTAGATTCCTTACCTTTATATACCTTATCTTTATGAGGACATTTGGTAGAATAATGACTGACTCTTCCATAAGAAAAATATTTGAAAGGTAGTTTACTTCTAAATATTCCAGATCCGCGTTGAAGGTTCTTGACAAAGTTTGCTTCTTCTTCTCCTTCTAAATTATATCTTGATTCATTGAGTTCTTCTTTTCCTTTTACTGAAGCTTTAAATGTGGCTTCTCTCATATCTGAAGGACCCCCTTTTCTCATTTTGAAGGCAGTTAAGATTCCATGCAGTTGTGTCATAGTAATAGTCTAAAGATCCTGCTTTTTTCTTTGGCTGATACTTTTGAATCAAACTTAACAGACAAGGATCTTAAAACTTTCTCAACTAAAGTAACTTCATTTATCTCTTCACCCATATTCTTCATGCAATTTACAATCTCATGTACCCGTATGAAGTAACTAGCTATACTTTCATCATTATGCATCTTGAGAGTTTCATATTGGATTCTGAGAGTTTTCAGTTTAGCACGTTTTACCTGAGAATCTTCTTTGTAGCTTAGAATGATTTTCTCCCATATTTGTTTGGTGGATTTGAGTTGCATAACTTTAATAAACTCTGATTGTGATAGACTTTCCAATAATGTAGTGAAAACCTTGGCATTGGTTTCATATCGCTTTTTACCTACCGTATCTATAGGAATTGCTGATGGAAATGTATATCCTCCTTCCACGATTTCCCAGACATCTATTCCAAGGGATCGAAGAGAGGTTGTAGTTCTTACCTTCTAATAAATGAAGTTTCTTCCATTAAAGATTGACGATCTGATGGATCCCTCTCTTTCATAATTACTCATGACGATGGATCTATCTTCAAGCGATTAAGCTTCTTTTGAAGGACCTGCTCTGATACCAATTGTTGGAAATAATACTGAGATAGGGGGGGGGGGGGGGGGTGAATCAGTATTTAGCAACAATCATTTTTCATTTCCATAATCAAAATCATATATGCTACTTTAGTTAATGGAACACACGTGTATACACGACTGTGATTAGGGCAACTAGCGTATATCCAGGAAACTTATGATTCATTTCATTCATCATATGTTGATCTTTAAACAGTGCATCAAAATCATATAAACAGTAACCACATGCAATAAAAACAAAACAGACAATTACACATATGAACACAAGATATAAGGTGGAAACCCAATGTGGGTGAAAACCACCTACTGCAATCATCTCTATCTTCTTTTTAATAATAAGAAACTTCTTTTACAATTTTTGTACTGACACAGTCTTATTCTAGTACACATGCTTCTACCTGCAGAAGGATACAACCTTCTCTCATTCTCCAGCTTCTTCTGTAAGGGAGCTACAACCCCCTAGCTCTTGTACTAGCCAATATGTTTACTAGTACGTAGACGCTGACCTACAAAAGGCTACAACCTTCTCTTTTCTTCCAGGGACCACATTTCATAAATTTTCAGACTGGATCCATCAATAACATCAAATCACAAAAGCAATCATCACTGCAATAAAACTATCAACTATATCTGCATCATCAATCTCTAAATCACCCAATAATTGAATCATTGGAACCCTGTCATCAAAACACAGTCACCAAAACACAGAGTAGAACACAGAACTCTGCAACAACCACTAGACCCAACAACAACCTCAAATTTCAAATCTTATAGTGTATACGCTGCTTTGACGTGTCAAACCAATGTGTATATGCACTTTTATCAAAGGGAACCTGCGTATACGCAGCTTCCGTATGTTGAACCAGCGTGTATACGTTGTGTTAGACTCTGTCTTATGTCAGTTTGAGATTGATTCTTCTTCAAAACCCTGTTTTGAAGAAGAAATCATTAAATGTGGTGCTTTAGAATATGAAATTTATTCTCCAGCTCTTCAAAAGGCAGCAGCGACTTCAAAGCTCCTATATGCACAAGCACAATTCAGAATATCATTAGCAATCAGAGGCAAAAAGCTATGTGGAGAAAATACCAATTGCAGCAGTATCAATTGCACAAGTTCATGGTGGTATTTTGAAAGATGGTACACGGATGGTTATAAAGATGCAACACTTGCAAATAGAGACAATGATGCGTTATGGTCTTCGTAATCTTGCTTGGATAGTTTATGGAGACAATAAAAAGGAACCTTGGAAAGAATAATTCAGACATATTGTAAGCCCCTGCCTACAAAATAAGCAGTGTGACCCTCCTTCATCAGGTACAGATGATAGTCTTTGCAAAGCCTGTGGTATTGATGAGTGCGCTGATTGTCTTCTAATATGTGATGCCTGTGATGGAGCATATCATACATATTGCCTTTCACCTCCAATTGAAGAAATTCCAAGTGGAAAGCTGGTACTGTGCTCCTTGTTTTGCAACTGGAAAGGAATCGCTAGAGCTTGACTCATCCCATTGAAAAGAGGAAAATGTGCAAGGCACAGAAAACATTGTATATCACTGTGTTGTTTGTGAGCGGCTTGAAATCAGAAAAAAGGACTCATCATTCTTCAATCATGTACTGCAATCTTCTGCGCCTACCTCATTCAAAATATACACGTTGGAATGAAGATATGACTGCTGGAAGTGGGATGAAGGTTGCGGTTGGGATATATCAGTGCGGAATACCATAAGCCCTCTTACAACCATCAATTGGGAAAATTCCATTGATTAAATTAAATTACAAGTGTTTTAATTAGCATATTCAATCAAATTGCAATTAGAACTGGGAGGCATCGAGTTATAGAAGATAAATTTATGAGACAAAGGCTCAGATGTGGATGAAGCTACAATATCCTCTTAGATGCTGCCATTGAAATAATGAAAGCAAATATTGCAAACTTGTACGCAGACAAAAACAACGACTCAAATCGACTGAAAACATTCTTTGGTTGGAACCTTCATCAACTTGATTCAACAACAGCTCTAGAAACATTTGGCTCTGAATCGAGCTTTGGGGAAAGATGGTAGTCAACACTAGTGTGGACCTGGTGAAAAAGTTTTTGTCTAAGCGTGCATGTACTACAATCTCAGATGAAATTGTCGAAATCAGAGTTGACTCGGTGCATCCAGAGCAAGCACAAGCACGAGATTTATGGACTCCATATGTTTGTGTGGCTTGCGGAGATCGTGTGCTTTGATGAGCACATGAGTGGGAGCAACACAAACTTGGTCATTCACATCTGAGGCAAATTCTGCGATTCAAGAAGAAATTATACGACTCCAGAGATAAATTGCAAGATTTTCAAATGGCTATTGCGCTGTATATTTGAGGGCTCCATATGGCTGCCTACAGGAAAAGAAGAGGAGAGCGACTTCCACTAGAAAGCAACACAATATTACATCTACGAAAGGGCCAGTTATGTCAAAACATCAGGAAAACGATTCCTTAGATATACTGCCCTCTTGACTAGGCTCTTTATGAAGCGCAATCTCTCACACGCAGTGAATATATTTGTTTCAGAGGGAGATGTTGTATCAGTTTTTGAGACTATCAATAAGTGAGGAATGTGATTAATTGAGCTTATAGGGCCAAAGATTGAATTGACTTGTGTATGAATCAGACCTACTTTGTTGTAATGGCGTGGACCAATATTGCTATGCATTGAGCATTATTGTAGATTCAATGTTGAGTTGAATTTCTGGGTTGAGTGTTGGGAATGTATATGCCCACAAATAAATTGTGACCAAGGTGTGGTCAAATCCTTGGCGAGAATTTCCATCTCTGTGCTAATGAACCAAAACACTAATCGAAGTGAAGAGATTGCTATTTGAAATAAAATCAAATGCTGTGAACGTTGAGTTCCATTGTTGGATGAGATCAAATGTGCAAGTCAAACAAAACCCTGTTGGTTGAAGATACATGTGAATGTATGGAGAAATATTCGCTGAAGCAGAGGAACGTGGTCATACCTGGGATTGGCGTTGTTTGATAGCTGGCATTGATCACCTAGTTTTAATCCAAGCTCTTAAGTTGCTAGAGCAACGTGGGAAAATTTGGCTCACGTCCTTGACACCTGGTCCTTCACTTCAGCCAAAAATAAATAAAGACACATGTTACCAGATGAATAGGATTCGATTCCTATTTCCAGACTTTATTCAACAAAATCTGCGCTCCATGTTTATTAGTCATCAGAGGATTTTTAGAGGGACATTGTATTATTTTAGAATAGAAAGCTGTTCTCTTTTCTAATTTATTGTAATTGTTCAAACAACGCCCGGATTGTGGGTCGATCTGTTGTTTTTGTTTTAGGATAGTTTATAAAAATAATCATTTGTAAAAAGGGGAGAGTTCTGAGTGCTGAGAGGTGTGTGTAGCAGAGCTTCTATTGTACAGTCATTGACAGAGATTTTTAATGAAATTACACAGCTCTGACTTCTGAGATTCCCATGGTATGATAATTTAGCATATGTTTTTCTTGTGTTTCATATGTAAACTGTTATGTTTCATTTCACTTCACGATCGTTTCTAAGTGAACAAATGAAGTGTTTAGGTAGAATTCATAGTATTATATGCTCTGCCTATAAGTTTGTTCATGTTCAATGTTTTCTACTGTTTAAGGAGGATTCAAAGGTATTGTTGCCCTCCTAGCCCTCACCAGTCTTGCCATCCCATTTAATCTCAATTTGATGTTAAATTTCTTGCCTACCTTGCCTCAGTCGATAATCTATGTTATTCATTATATTTCTCTGCTCAAACTGTGACTTTGCCCATGCAGCCCAGAAAAACCCCATCATTTTATTAAAAACCCTTTGATTAGTTTACTAGCCTAATATCAGTGTTACCTTATTGGTCATCTCATCTATTGGCGATTTTACGAGATAGACCGGAGAGAGCCTTCTCCTGCCCCGTAGGGCTAGCTACGAGGCTAAATGGTTTGATGTTTCCTTGAGGTTTGCCTTTCTCAGCCTAAGGTGAAATTTCAAGTGCTAACACGTTGTTTTACCAAGGCCAACCTACATACAGATCTGGAAATGCTAACTTAAAGCATCACAACTATTTCAAACTTCATTCATACCCAAATCATCACATTTACATAATAAAAACATGTGTCAGTATTCAAATCAAGAATGTTCAAGATCAAACCACATAATGATACTTTATTTTAAGCTTTAAGATCTTGATCCATCATTAGATCTTCATCAAGCACTAAGGTTCATCCTTGATCCAGCTATACATCATAACCCAATAACCTGTATATCAGATCTTATCCTTCATCAGATATTCAATACTTGAGTGAGTTGGCCTAATGATCTTCTCCTCCTTTTATAGTCTTAGGCCTTACTCAATACCATGGACCAAAACCACTTAGGATCAATACCTTGGATCAATACCAGGGGTCAATACCTCGGACCCAATACCTTGGACCAATACCATGGATCAAATACTTTGGACCAAAAACTTATTTTTCCAAGGTTTACGCGCTTTTCCTCTTGTGAACCTGCGTGTTTGCATGACTTGATCTATGGATAACCTACGTATACATGACTTGATATATAGTGAACCTATGTGTCTACATGACTTGGTCTATGGTGAACTTGCATATACCTCTTTTTCCTCATTTTGTGAAGCCTGATCTGTAACTTTGAGCTGTTAACCTGCTGAAATGTGATCTGATATCTGAGTGAGTTGCCATCAAGGACAATCACCTGAGTCATAATGGCAACATCAACAAGATATTTGATTTTCATTTGTTGCTATATGGTTTTCCTAAATAGAACCAATGTGTATCCCAATTGAGGCTTTTTAATTTTTTGAGTTGCTCCTATTTGGTATTCAAATCTTGCTTCCATTGTTTTTCCAACGCTTTTTCTTTTGGAAGGTTTTCTAGGGAACACACAAAAATTAAATTGGCAATGTGTAAGTTATCATTTATCAACTCAATGATACTATTCATCACTACCTTGGCCCTTGAAGTTGTTCTTTCTACTTTGATCAGTTGTGTTTCCCTTTCTGAAAATAATATCTCCTTATGAGATTCTTCAATCACTGGCAATTTAGTAGCCCTTCCCTTTTCTATGTTTTGACAAGAGATGTAACCTGTGATTTTGTCATCTACATCCTTGAATTCCAACTTGGAATTGACCGCTTGATTTATCAGTGCATTGGTTTTGATACATAGTGGATGAATGAGAGATGAGAGATATCTTTTGGCAGAGTTGGGTTAGCTATTGAGATAAGAAATTATTTATTTCCAAGGCTTCCCTTATAAACTATTAAACTTTGGGAATGTCTTTGAATTGCTCCATTGAGAGTTTTAGTTGCTTTATTTTCTCATCCTTAGATTTTATCTCTTCATGATGTGCCAGTTTTAGCTTCTCAAACTCCTGAGTTAGCTATTGTTGTCTTTTGATAGCTTATTGATCAATCCTCTGTTTTTCCACCCCTAACTGTTCTTCAAGTTGTTTAATCTTTTGATCTTTTTCCTTGACCAGTTGATTAACTTCAGTTGCTTTATCTATCATGGCAGTCGTATACTCTCCTACAAATTGAGATAATTTGGTCAAGTCCTCAAAGGGATTGAACTCTAAGTCTTTCCAAATGACATTCATGGATTCACCTTGAGGAACTGTTGCTAATGCTTGGTCTATCTTTCTATTTTTATGTTGCCTTTTGACTGTAGAAATTTTGCTTGTAGATCAAACTGATATATTCAATGTACTAAAGCATAATACTTGATCTAGTCATACAAAACATTAAGTGGAAGCATAATCAAATTCATGAGAAACACCAAGCATAAATAGATATAACTGAATAAGAGAAATAATCAACCATAACACAAGATATATCACTCGAGAAAGCACTAGCATAAAACCCCAACTTTGTATTATCAATCAAGTGGAAATCCTCAACAACATACAAAAAAAATCAGCTCAAAAGCTATCTTGCTCATTTTGTACTCTGATATTGAATCTCATGGACTACCTAGGGCTCAATATATAGGCTACACCTCAAGTCCAAGCTCCTATTTCCTTGCACAGTTTTGATTGGGGTCCAATTACAAAACACATGTAAATTGGCCAAATCATACCTGTTGTCACCTCAAGTCCAACTACGCAGTACTAGAATGAATAATATTCCTTCCTCATGCAAGGAATATTCACTAGGAATATCCTAGCAACTGATAGTACATTGTTCTTCCATGATCTCAATTAGGTCTCTGTCTGAACTGCTATGCATCAGTTATCCATGAGAGAATACTCAGTTATCAGTTGTCACATGCATGCAAGCATCAACAAACTGTATCTCATTAATTTAACAACTTGTTAAATTAATCTAACTAAACTTGACTAAGTTAAACTAAATGAACTGATCCTCTCAATATAGAACTTATCCTTAATTCCTCAATCAGTGGAGCAATTTAAGGAAAAATTCCTCAATCAGTGGAGAACTAATTTGCATGATCTGACAAAGACCTCTGGTTTGATTCTCCTTAACTAATTAACTCATGGAGAATTAATTAATTAATATTCAAACCATTGGTAAGACCAAATGCAAATTTAACTTCCTATTTTAGACTAGGGACTGCCTAAAAATAGGCATCCAACCAGAACTGTTAAAAATAGAACTTCCATTTTTAGCACTTACATTTTTCATTCCCTGTTGCCCAATCCAGCATTGATACCCAAACTGCTATTTTTAGCAGTGCTATTTTTAGCACTTTTATTTTTAGTAATTTCTTATTACCAATTTTCAACACTCCCTCTCAATAAAAAAGATTCCCCTTGAACCCAATTCTGTACCTCTAGAATGTTCTACATGCAACACATATACCAAGTGTCGTTTCTCTAGCAACTCTCAGAACAAAAAAAAACTCCCAACTGACCTCTCTGTTGGGCTAGAAACATATTCTGATTTTGAAGCTCTACCTGCCACTGCCAAGTGCTCCCTCTCTGACATCTGCGCTACTGCAACATCTACATGCATCTCGCACCGTTGCACACCTCTCTATGCTACCCTACACTGTGCAACACACTTGTGCCTCTCGCATTACTGCAGCCTGCATGCTCTGCACTGTCTTGGAATTCCATACACTGTAACTCTCTCTGCCGCTCCATCTGCATTTGTCTCTACCCAATCAGTTAGTTCTGCTACTCCTCATCGGGGCTTTCGTAGTAAAGATGAATCAAAGAGGTTGGGTACCTCAAGGATCCTGCCCCACCTCCTTGGGACAATCACTCCACATTGCCCCACCTCCTACCTGGAGGTATGGCTGCATGTGATTCCTCAGCCCACCTGGCTCAAATTTTCCCCCTACTGGAGTTCTCTACATGAGTAGATGTCTCTACTCAATCTCCTCTCAGCTTCTCTAGTTGTGGCTGCTCCACAACCTCCTGAAGCTATTGCACCAATCGTGGCTCCTCCACAATCATCTGAGACTTCTTCTAGCATTGCATGTTGAGAGGTAATATACCCTCCCTCTCAACCACCAAGTCTCCATCAGTTACCTTGGTGCTCAAGGCTTTGCATGCATCTTGAACCTCAAGAGAATACAGGTTCTTGACCCTTAAACTGATCTGCTTCACATGTCTAGTGATGATGTGTCTAAAGAAAACCTTTCCCTTACTGAAGACTACATTATAGCCTCTATCTTCCAACATCGCGATCGACACCAAGTTTCTCTTCAGTCCTAGTACATACTTGACATCGGTCAAGGTAAGGCGAGCTCCATGCTCCCTCTAAAAAATAACCATGCCTGCCCCTGAGACACTATACTTTTCAGCATTAACCATCGCTATGAGTATCTAGAGATCTTTCTCCTCCAAAGTACTGAACAAACTCTTGTCACCAGTCATGTGGAAAGAAGCTCCACTATCAAGAAATCAACAACTTCCCACCATGGATGAAACCATGCATGTGAAGAGTGTGAAATCCAACTCGAACTGTGAAGCAAGTGCCTCACCTTCAGATCCTTCCCTGGATCCCTTCCTAGATTTCCTCGGTCGATAATTTGTAGCAAAATGGACCACCTCATGACAATGAAAGCATCTCACCTTTGACTTGTCAAACTTCTTCCCATCATGGGAAGAACTGGATTGGATTCAGGAGGAGAAACCTTCTCCTTCCCCTTCTTCACCTTAATCATGTTGGGTTGTGTTATATTCTTTCCACGACTAACCTACGTAGTGAACCGGGGGGTTAGAGGGGGGTCGGAGCCACCCCTTTGTTGCAGCGATTGCGCAACGGGGGGGTCACAGGGGGGGCGACAGACCCCCTGTCCAGTGGGTTTGAGGAGAGCGGGTAGCCCCCCTCTACGGGGTCCGAGGCAGTGCCCCGGGAATTTTTTTTTTTGGACCCTATATTAGGTTGGGCGAACCTACCTATGGTTTTCGGTCCATGGTTTTGGACGCAATGGTTTTTTATCCATGGTATTGGATGCTTCGACATGTATAATATGTATTGTAACATTGAAAGGAACATAATGAAAAATCAAGCTGGTAGTCTCGGTTTTGGGATCCAGTGGGAAATCTCTGTGTATATGCATTTTATGTGTTATGCTCTCCCATTTTTATTTTTCTTGTGATTTAGAATTCATATGCAGGTAATTTCTGTACAGGGTTAAAACCTACATTTGGTATCAGAGTTGTTTTGGCTTCAAGGGGACGCCTTTGTTGCTGAGGGGTTTCGCTCGGGCCTGTGGTAGACCATGTTCAGTGGGAGATCTGCGAGATCGATTCTGGTGGTGAAAGAAGATGGCGAGCAGTGGAAAGGTAGAGATTGAGAAGTTCAATGGTCAGAGTTTTGAGTTGTGGAAACTCAAGATGGAGGATCTGTTGGTGGATAAAGATCAGTGGATCGCGGTAGATCCGGGTACTAAACCAACGGGAGTGACCGATGAAGAATGGAAGAAGTTGGATCGGAAGGCAAAGAGCACAATACGATTGTGTGTCTCAGATTCAGTATTGTTGAATGTATCAGGGGAAGCTACGGCGAAGGCTTTTATGGGACAAGTTAGGGACTTTGTACCAATCTAAGTCTCTGGTGAATAAACTGTTCCTGCGGAAAAAGCTGTATAACCTAAGGATGAAAGATGGAGACTCGGTGACAGAGCATCTAAATGCGTTTAATACTGTGGTAAGTCAATTATTATCTATTGATATTAAAATTTCAGATGAAGATAGTGCATCAGTTTGTTGTGTTCTCTACCAGACTCGTGGGATAGTCTGGTTATTGCAATAGGTAGCAATGCAACTGCTTTGCAGTTTGATGAAATAGTCTCAGCCTTGCTGACGGAGGAGATGAGACGGAAAAATATGAACAACCAGAATGGTGATGCCTTGTCTATAAAAGGACGGTCCCAGAACAGAAACAAAAATAAGTCATCGAGTGGGAGATCTAAATCTAGAGGGAGATCTAAATCTCCAGGAAAACCTACAAAGGTGGTGTGTTGGAAGTGCGGAAAGGAAGGGCACTTCAGAAGGGAGTGTAAATCTAAAGCTCCTGATAAAGGAAAGGGATCTCATGATGCTCCTTCTGCGGGGGCGAAAACCACCTCAGATGAAGGTGGGGATGTGTACTTGGCTTCTTCAAGTACACATGTAGATCATGAGGCATGGTTGATTGACTCAGGTGCATCCTTTCACTTCACTCTCCATATAGAGTGGTTCTGCGAGTATGAGAAATACAATGGTGGTGATGTCTCCTTAGGAGATGATAGGAAGGCTAGAATCAGTGGTCGCGGAAAAGTAAAGTTGAAGTTAGAAGGCAGAAGGGTTAGAACCCTTCCGGGTGTTCTGCATATTCCTGCATTGGCCAGAAATCTGATTTTTGTAAGCAAGTTGGATGATGCAGGTGTAAAGACAGTGTTCGAGAAGGATACCTGCAAGATGGTTCGAGGAGCACTAGTATTGATGCGGGGAGTTCAGATTGGAACTCTGTACAAGCTGCAAGGTAGCACTGTTGTTGACGGGTTCAATAGCTCTATGGTTCCTGAAAATGGAGCATAAAATCTAGTGGTCTCTGGAGAGAAGACCATGCTGTGGCATCAAAGGCTTGGACATATTGGAGAGAAGGGCCTTTGAATACTTCATGGTAAAGGTATGAGTTATAGCTCTCTAGATTTTGATTTCTGTCAAAATTGTGTATATGGGAAGCAAAATCGGGTGAGTTTCCCCTCTGGTGGTAAGAGGACAAAACAGATATTAGAGCTTGTGCACAGTGATGTGTATGGACCTGTGAAAGTTCCATCACTGGGTAAGTCTGTGTACTATGTATCATTTATAGATAACTTGTCAAGGAATACATGGATATATTTCCTTAAGAAGAAATTTGAAGTCTTTGACAGGTTTAAAGAATTTAAGGCTCTGGTGGAAAATCAGACAGAGAAGAAGATAAAGGTGTTGAGGATAG
>APFE031413030.1:46085-118881 GCA_000404065.3 Pinus taeda | reverse complement strand
TATGATAGAAGACAAAAAGGTGTTGCTGGTAAAGGTGGACACTTTGAAGAATACTGCAGATGCATTGACAAAATATGTGAGCTTTGAGAAATTCTCTTGGTGTAGAAAAACAATGGGCGTTTCAGGGCTGGAAAAATGACTAAGCTCTCTTGTGGCCCCCTGTGGAAAGAAAACAACAAGTGGGAGATTTTTGGCTTGTGTTATATTCTTTCCACGACTAACCTACGTAGTGAACCAGGGGGTTAGAGGGGGGGCAAAGCCCCCCCTTCATTGCGCAGCAGGGGCGACAGTCCCACATGTCCGGGAGGTTTGAGGGGGGCAGGTAGCCCCCCTCTACGGGGTCTGGGGTAGCGCCCCGGGAAATTTATTTTTTGGACCCTATATTAGGTTGGGCGAACCTACCTATGGTTTTTGGTCCATGGTTTTGGACACGATGGTTTTCGGTCCATGGTATTGGATGCTTCGGCATGTATAAATATGTATTGTAACATTGAAAGGAACATAATGAAAAATCAAGCTGGTAGTCCCGGTTTTGGGATCCAGTGGGAAATCTCTGTGTATATGTGTTTTATGTGCTATGCTCTCGCATTTTTATTTTTCTTGTGATTTAGAATTCGTATGCAACTAATTTATGTACGGGGTTAAAACCTACAAATCGCTAAGGCACAATTTTCTTAATCCTCCATTGATGAAGAACCATCTCTGGTGCTCCGTCTGATCTCCTCCTGCAACAAATCTGACCATAGTCATTCCCAATTTGGTAATTTCTCCCTTCCATTAACCGAGTCCTGGTAGCTATGCCAACTCTTAGGAAGGCCAATTAGTGCTAGACTCACCATATCATCATTTGTTGTCACAATCCCTACACTTCCAAGCTCATCCCTGCATGGGGTGAGCTTGTTCAAATACATAGAGATCGTCTCATCCTTTTCACACTTGATCTTTCTAAGATTGTCCTTCAGTGCCACCTTCTTCTGATCACTGCTATTCTGATAAAGATCTTTCAATGTTTTACATATTGAAAATAGAGTCTCCTTCCCATGGAGGCTCGAGACAATGTGATCTCGAACTCCCTCCAAGAGAATTCTCCTAGCTCTAGCCACACACTTCTTCCATTCTGCTAGTTGAGTAGCATCAGTAAGCTTAGGGACTTCTCGATCAATGAAGTCCTTAAGGCCGTTATCTTCCAATACTACCTCCATGCAATCCTTCCAAGCTATGTAGTTTGAGCTGCCATCAAGGGCATACTCAAGCCTCAAACCATAGAATGCCATCGGTGAAATAAACGTGATAAGAACTTGAGATCTATATCCCCAATAATAAATTTTGAATTTCTCTTGCTTGTATACTATTTGTCCTTGATCATGTGTGTTTTGATACCATGTAGAAATTTCACTTGTAGATCAAATTGATATATGCAATGTACCAAAGCATAATACTTGATCTAGTTCTACAAAACATTAAGCGGAAGCATAATCGAATTCCTGAGCAACACCAAGCATAAAAGGATATAACTGAGTAAGAGAAATAATCAACCATAACACAAGATATATCACTGGGGAAAGCACTAGCATAAAACCCGAACTCTGTATTATCAATCAAGTGGAAATCCTCAACAACATACAAAAAGAATCAACTCAAAAGCTATCTTGCTCCCTCTGTACTCTGATGATGAAGCTCATGGACTACCTAGGCCTCAATATATAGGCTACACCTCAGGTCCAAGCTCCTATTTCCTTGTGCAGTTTTGATTGGGGTCCAATTATAAAACACATGTAAATTGGCGAAATCATACCTGTTGTCACATCAAGTCCAACTACGCAGTACTAGAAGGAATAATATTCCTTCCTCATGCAAGGAATATTCATTAGGAATATCTTAGCAACTAATAGTACATTGTCCCTCCATCTGATCTCAACTGGGTCTCTGTCTGAACTTCCATGCATTAGTTATCCATGAGAGAATACTCAATTATCAGTTTTCACATGCATGCAAGCATCAACAAACTGTATCTCATTAATTTAACAACTTGTTAAATTAATCTAACTAAACTTGACTAAGTTAAACTAAGTCAACTGATCCTATCAATATAGAACTCATCCTTAATTCCTCAATCAGTGGAGAACTAATTTGCATGATCTCACAAAGACCTTTGGTTTGATTCTCCTCAACTAATTAACTCATGGAGAATTAATTAATGAATATTCAAACCACTGGTAAGACCAAATTCGAATTTTACTTCCTATTTTAGACTAGGGACTGCCTAAAAATAGGAACCCAACCAGAATTGCTAAAAATAGAACTTCTATTTTTAGCACTTACATTTTTCATTCCCTGTTGCCCAATCTAGCATTGATACCCAAACTGCTATTTTTAGCAATTTCTTGTTGCCAATTTTCAACATTGACTACAACTTTGTGTTTAGGGCTATAAAACACATCCAACGGTGGAATTTTCTCTTTGCTCAGTGTAATCTCTAATGAAGGATATTCAGGGATTATCTGGATTTGTTTTAGAGTTGAGTCCTTGCTAGATGGTTTCTCAATCACAAGATCATGAATCATGGGCTACTGCCTTAAGGGGGATTCCAGTGTGATAACATTTTGGGTATCAATTTGACCTTTGATATGTTCATCAAAATGTTCCCATTCTTTGATCAATATCATATCAATGTGGACATCTATGCCTAATTGCTCACTTGCCTTGTCACTTGTCTTGGCTGGACCAAAAGTTTTCTCTATATCATGTTCCGTGCTTTGCTCTGTTTTCTGGATGACTAGTGCAATATTCAATAAGTCCAGTGGTACTGTCTGAAGCCTTTGAGTCCCATATTGGATGAATTGGTCCATTTTTGCTAATTCCAGCTTGATTTTTGTGAGGTGGTTCACTTGTGTGAATGTCTTTGCTGATGTAAATAAGTCATCGAATTCATCATTCTCATGGACAAATTTTTTAAACTTTACCTGAGTAGTAAAATTAAAAGCAACTTTGTTCGGGTCATACCGTATTTTGGGAATAACAGCCACGTTCAAACCCTTTGTTTTCTCAACTTCAATTTGGGCATGTTTATAGTCATGCAATAAATAGATGTCGCAACAAACATGAAAGGTAGGCCATAATTGTTTCTTTGTGTCTTTGAGATTTTTTTTAAGCCCTTTTTCAATAGTTTGATAGGCTATTTCCCTAGACAATAGTTTGTCTATGAAATAAAGCGGAAGGACATGGGGATCAGTAATGCTACCAAAAACCCTAATGTATGTGAGATGTTCTTCCCCAAACCAATTTCCAATTGAAGTTAAATCAATACGAGCCTCCTCGGACAGCCGAGGAGCTAGTCTGTTAAAAATGGCTTGATGAATGGGTAGGATGAAGCCATGACAAATTTTGTAGAAATGCTTCTTATATTATTTCTTCCACGGGCATTTATGGTAAACATGGAGAGGGGTTGGGTCCTAGATAGTCCACTTCCATCCCATTATGGGAAAATTGGAATTGAAACAAATGGTATCGATAATATAGGCACTCATATAAAATGGGAGAACAACTCAGGTGGAAACATACCTATTTTTCCTATAATCAAGTATTTGGATGGCCATTTGATCTTATAGGATATTAGCCCAATCCATCATAAAAGAGTTCAATGCTGCTTCTATTAATGGAACCATTTCAATGGAAAACTTAATAGAATTGGAGCTTCCAAGTAGTCTACGCATCATAGCGACAACATAACAACATGGAGATGCTAGGGAGTCCACAGAATACATACCGGATGATTCATGCTTGTGTTTGTTAGGGAAGTGCCTCCATTATCTAATGGGGTCCGACTCTATTTGATTTTCCTTCGAGAAAGATTCAAGGAATGATTTACTGTAGTACTTCTGAGGATCTGGAAAATGATACATTTTCTTCACATCTTCAGGCATGAAGGATCCAAACATTCTTTTGTCAGTTGTGAAGAGCGTCCTGTCTGTTATATTGATGCTTTCAATTACCCATTTTACCATATCATTATATGGAAAAACTTTTGGGTGAGCCGCTATTCGATGAATAAAAGAGTCAGCTAGATCACCAAGTGTGTTTTCTAACTCTACAGGTCCATCAGTTGTTGCATGTCCTTCCATTAACTTTGTCTTTTCCATTTCTAGCATATCATATATGCCTTCCCAAGAAATTTTCCCACAATTTTGACATGTAGTATCTAAGATCAACACAATTTTTTTTTTGTCCTTCCGCCACTGCAGGGGGAACTATCGTCTTTCGATCTTTCTTTGACATTTTGGCTGGCTACATACTTCCAAATTCAAACTGTAAAATAAGACAAAGAACAACAATAGGCTAAAACTTTCAAAGCAGCTAATGCTGGTAAATATAGTGTTGAGATTAGTACAAATAAAAATCGGAGCAGGAGCATTTGATGCAAAAATATTTCGTATTGTAAATTAATATTAACATGAAGGATGAAATCTTGAAGGACCGCAGTCATAATTGTTCTTAATTCTTTGCGGTAACCAACGATGTGAAACTTTAATGCTCAATAAATAGATTGCATCGCAGGTTTCCAAAGGTTTTATTAGAATGTGTGACATAAAATTTCTGGTTTTGCGATGAGCGATTTCAATATATTATTTTAATGTTTAAAGAGCAATCGCAATGTTCTAAGAGTATTTTGAATTTCTACAATTGTGATAAGTGATGACTTGACATATAGAGTTGGGAAATTTCTCATTTAACTTGCCCAGACCATGTTTTCCCTTTATTATTATTGAACCACTTTATTATATTTAAACATCCATCACGCATCCCCGAGGTAAGTATCACTTGTTTCCGCTGGGATTGCGATATGCGATTGATGTATATCGCATTGCATGTTTTTCAGGGCTAGCTTCCTTTGATTTTCTGGTATGTGGAATGCGAGAATCATTTCGCATCGCAAAGTTTCAATGGACCGTTAAAACATATTTATTGGAATCGGTGATATGCGATATACGATAGTTTTATCGCATCGCATGTTTGTCAATGGATTGTTTTAAGAAGCTCTACGATTGAAATTTATGCGGTAACTTCACATCGCAACATGAATATTTGGATTGAATGTACCTTAGCCTTAAGTGAATGTGATTTGTGATGTTTAATTTTTTAGAAAGTTTTTTGAAGCACTTTTTATTTAAAAAGCAAGAAACAACTAAATTTATTTCAATATAAAGTTTTTATTTCTTTTCACAAACTAAGGGACCCTATTTCTTATTAAGAATCTTAGAATAAGATTAAGAAAAAATTGAAATGGCGGGGTTGTTGTATAGCTCAATAATTGGCGATTCACTGAAAGAACCAGTTATCTATGAATAAAATGATGAAATTTCTAACACTTTCTCAAGTACAAACAATTGAGGAAAAGGAAATTTTTTTTTGAAATTAGTTAGATAAATAAAATTACTCTGAATAAGAAAAATCGATCAATTTTTCAATTTCTTTTACAAACCCTTATTATAAATGAAAACATTTTTTGTTTATTCAAGCCTTGATTTTCTATTAAAGATAAAGTAGGGGGCTCCTCCAACTTAGCTTTTGAATTTACTCTTTTGTCACAGGTAGTGCCACTGCTGCTAGCAAACGTCTATAGTTTCGATAGGGTTACCTTTTAACCATCAATTATTAATTATCCCATACATCTAAAAGTATAATCTCTTAAAGATAAATTCAGAGAGATATATCTATAAATATTTTTTATTTTTTATTTTTTTTTCCAGATAAAAGCCATTGCCCTGGTTTGGGAGCCAGAAGGTGACAATGCCATTCACTGGTTGTAATTGAACTGAACAAGCTCGCTCGTAATGAGACCCCTTGTCTTATGATTATAAGCCATTACCCTATTTTGGTATGCAGTATTGGTAATGTCAGTTTAATTGGTTCCCTATGATCATGGTAAGCAAGCTCGTAATGAGACCTCTTGTATTTTAAATTAGATATATTTTAGAATTACACTCCAAAAAATCATAAACCTAGTGGATGGGGTGAATCTTGACTCCTTAAGAGTTATTGGATGACAATTATAGAGATGTAGATGCTTAGTTGTAGAAATTCTTTACTTTTTTTTTAATAACCTTTCTCAACTAATAAAACTTCAAATGATTCACTATGTTTTCCAGGTTTGAAATATTTCACAATTTCAAAGAACATCTTAGAGTTTTATGATGTTTATGTAATTTCCAAAACTGTAATCATTTCCTTGAAATTTTCTACTTTTTAAAAGAAAATATTTACAATATATTTTCAAAGAGATTTCAATAGTAAAAGGCCAATGGTATACTATTTACAACATTGTTTTTGAAAGAAATCAAAATTTGCATAAAAAAAATATGTACAAATAAGAAGGGGTTACCTCCTTAGGGACAAAATTTCTTTAGGACAAGCCCATTCAAAGGAACAGAATCTCTCTTTCCTATTAATTCTTATAGTAGAAATGTTGATGAGCCTATCTTTTCAACAATCTGGAATGGTCCAAGCCACATCTTTTGAAATTTGGTATGCTTACCTTTTTCTTCATATGTTTTGTCCCATCTCAAAATGATATCACCAATCTGTAATGTTTTTGAGCCGGCTGAACTTGCATTAAAAGAGGATTTAATGACTTGCTGATGTTTAGCATGAGTAATCTTGTCTCTTTCTCTTTCCTCATCTAATTTAAGAATTTGATCAAACCTTAATTGAATAGAGGAAGAAGGAGTTTCTTCAATGAATTGTACTAGGGCTAGTGATAGGAGGGCTAGATTTCGTGGAATAACAACTTCTTTCCCATAGACTAAGTTAAAAGGAGAAGTAACTATTGAGGCCTTCTGAGTTACACGATATTCCCATAGTGTGAATATTAAAGATTTATGCCAATTCTTTTAGCTTTGATCAACATTTCTTTTAATAATCCTGATGAGATTTTTGTTAGTTGAATCTGCTAAGCCATTTCCTTGGGGATAGTAATTTGCAGAGTATTTTAACTTAAAACCTCTCTTAAGAGAAAATTCGACTACACTATTTCTAGAAAAATAAGATGCATTGTCAAAGATAAGCGCATTAGGTAAAACAATCCCAGTGATGATGAAATGATCAATAAATTCAATATTCACATCATAATTTGTTACCTTTAGTGGAATTGCTTCTACCCACTTAATGACGTAGTATGTGATTGTAAGGATGTATTTGTGCTTCTTGGAAGAATGAGGAATGATCTCTCCTATGATATCAAGCCCCCACTACTCAAATGGTTGCTCAATGTTAACTGGTTGTAAAGGAAACGCTGGTTTCCTTTGTCTCCCACAAGCAGTTTGGCATATCTTACATTTCTTCACATAGTCATGGGTATATTTGAAAAAAGTTGGCCAATAATACCCATCATGTAATATTTTGTGTGTTGTAGTGTGTCCTCCAAAGTGTCCACCAGGTGGGCCATCATGGAGTTCCTGTAAAACCGTTTGCACTTCATATTTTTCAAGGCATATTAACAAAACATAATCATAGTTTCTCCTAAATAACACATTATCAATGATTTCATAGTGTTTTGATTTTAATCTTAGGGCACATTTATTTTTATAGCTGAATTCAAAGGGGCATGTCCATTTTTCAAGTAAAAAATTAGATCAACATATTTAGATTTAGAATCAATCATACTTATCTCATTTACTTGTGCAGTACTACCTGAATCTTCATGATCTGGAATATTGGAAGCTCCTGCTAGTAACCTGCAAAAACCTTGTCCTCTAACAATTTTTGCTGGTTTAATATCAATGTCATATTCTTGTAGAGTTGTTACCCAAATAGCTCTTTTCTCTCCTACTTCTCTTTGAATTAGCAATTGCCTCACTGAAGAGAATGGGACTATCACTTTTGTCTGTGTTTTCAGGAGGAAAGGTCTAAAATGTTTAACAAACTTAAATACAATGAAGGATTGTTTCTCAACTTCTGAGTAATTAAGCTCAACACCCTACAAATTGGAACTAAAGAAATATATGGGTGCTTCCACCTGCTGATCATTGATCTGTGTTAAAACAACAACATAATATGATTGAGTGGCCAAAGTATACAAAATAAAATGACTATAAAAATTCGGAGTATTTAATGCAGGAGCATTAATGATTACTTGTTTGATTGAGTCAAAAGATTCTCTTTCATTATGTCCCCATTTGAGGACTGAAATTTCTTAATCATGGATTGCAAGGGTAGAACAATATGAGAAAAACCAGGAACAAATATTTTTACAAAATTTATATGTCCCAAGAATGATTGCATAGATTTCTTATTATGTGGTAAAGGGGTATCAAAAATCTCCTTTATCATATCAGGATCAATGCATATGTCATTTTTGGTACAATAAACCCTAAGAGTTTACCTTCATTAAGAGCAAAGAATGATTATTTAGGATTTAAGGAGATCCCATACTTTTTGCAACGTTCAAAGATTTGTTTTAAATCATGCAAATGGTTGCTCTTTTTCTTAGAATAGACAATTATGTCATCTAAATAAACAATGATCATTTTATTGATCAAGCCTTTGAAAGCTATGTCCATGGCTTGTTGGAAAGTAGCTCTAGCATTTATGAAACCAAAAGCCATTTTCTGATAAGCATATGTTCCCCATTTGGTTTTGAATGTAGTTTTTAATCTATCATCTAGATGTACCAGGATCTGATTATATCCTGAAAATCCATCAAGAAAAGACATTAATTCTGAGCCAGCTACTGATTGAAGGATCTGCTCCATTGTTGGTAATGGGAAATTATCTTTTTGACATACTCTATTGAGATTTCTAAAATCTATACAAATACTAATATCACCATTCTTTTTCCTGATAGGTACCAAATTTGAGACCAATTTTGAATGTCTGATGGGAAAAATTATTTTGGATTTAAGGATTTTATTCAACTCTGATTTGATTTGACTCTCAAGATTTGGGTGAATTTTCCTTAATTTCTATTGTATAGGTTTCTCATTATAAATCATTGGAATTGTATGTTGAATAATATAGGTATCATAAGTCTTCAGATCCTCATAATTCTAAGAAAAAACATTTATATATTTTTTCAATAATCAGATGAAAGAAAATCTTTCATCAGGTGAAAGTCCAAGTCCTAGATTGACATTTTGTGGTTTGGCATCAATATCAAGATTTATTAATTCAAACCTTAAAGTTGACCTTTGAAGGTTTGAATTAGTGAATTTTTTTAATCTATCCTTAATATCATAAAGATCTTCCAGTTTAACCACAAATTTAGGAATAGGGTATTCATTGAGTTTCTGCTTTAATTGTAGATCATGATCACTTTCATTGATGATTTGGTCTTCATAAGATTCTTGAGATGTCAAGAAATTTAAGATATCCTCATCATGATTGAACACACGCCAATTGGTGACATTGTATAGGATGGATGGTTTAAAAATTAATTCAATAGAAAATCTATCTGAACTATAATACTTGGATGGAAGGAGCTTAGAAGCTACATTGGCCAGGAGATCTGCTGCTACATTTTGTGATTTGGGAATAAGAGAGATATCAAATGTCAAAAAATGAGAAATAAGATCTTTAGCAAGTGATTGATAATGTTTGAGATTTCCTGAAAGAAAATGAATAGTTTTTCTTACTTTTTTTATCACTATTTCAGAATCACTAAACACTTTCAGATATTTCACATCAAGACTTATTGCTTTATAAAGACCTTGAATCAAGGCTTCATATTCTGCAGTATTATTGGTACACTCAACTTCTAACCTACATGATAACATTGTCTTTTCTCCTTCAGGACTAACTAAAATACATCCTGCTCCTGCACCGTCATTGGATTTAGATCCATCAAAATACAAGGACCAAAATAAAGGCTTATCTATAGGTTTATCTACAGTTCATCTACAACATTAACACACTTAGAAGTATTGGTTTGTGAAAAATTCTCAACTTGTGATGTAACATTACTAACTGAAAAAGGTAATTGTTGAGCATTGAAGTTCCCAAACAATGATTCAGCCAAATGGTTTCCAAGAATATTATTATTGAACGCTATCGGTTCATTTTCTTCTTCAAATTCTGTTATTGTGTGAGTCAGGTGTTTTTTGTGGTCGATTCTGATTTGATTTGACTTCCCATTATAAGGAAGCCACATGTGAGACCTGTTAGTTGACATATACCCATGAAGTTTTTCATACCAATCTCTGCTAAGAATTAAACCATAAAACTCAGGGATGTCAGCAATCAATATATCAATTATTTGAACAACGCTTGGATCAACTAATAGTTTAATAGTAACTTAATTTATTTATGCTAAAACTTGAACCTTATTTCGATTCAATTGGATGATATGAACTGCAGACTTTAGAGGATCAATATTTAATTTGGAGAAAACTAATGTTGGCATTATATTTGATGAAGCCCCTGAATCAATCAAGCAGTTATGAAAATTTATATTTTAGATCTCATAAGTTAAAAGAAAAGGAGGGGTATGTAGTTGTTGATCCACTTGTTCCCTTGTGCTTTCATGTTTTCCTTTTCCTTCTTGTAAGTGTGCAAGAATGTGAGAGAATGAGAAATCCCAAGACTGAAATGTCAAAAGCCATGAACTGATCCTCAGAAGCCTTTTTATCATTGAGGCCTCTATTTTCTTCATTTTCCTTCAATTTCCCTCTCATTCAAATTTCCATCTCTTCACCTTCCTTTTCTATTATTTTTCTTTATTTATTGTAAATAAATGCCAATTATTTCAAATTTTCCTTTACCAATGCCTTTTCCAATTTACTTAGCCATAAATAAACAAAAAGTGACACCAACTAGGATGTTTCTACCCGACATTCAACTTAGAATACATGTCTAATGACCTTGGTCTTATATGTTTTTTACATGGAGAGTCAACTAAGAGCTATTATAAATACCTCCCCCTTAGGGGAACATCATCCTCGGTGTTCTATGAAACTTATGACCAACAAATAGCTAAAAACAAAACATACTACCCATGGAGATTTATAACCCAACTCGTTGCAGTATTTACAATGACCACTACTGAAAACAAGTCACTCATATCATTTAATGGAGATTTATAATATAACTAATTATGGTATTTACAATAACAACAACATATACTTATACATATTTTCTTGAACTAGAAAATAGACATATTTTTTATGGAGCTTTATAACCACAACTTGATACAATATTTATAACAATATATACATATACATATGCAAATCTACTCTAACCAGCAAATAAAAGGATAGGATGCCCACATCATTCAACAAGGTAATCTAGAGGCTCACACCTCCACCCTCAAAAGTAGTACCAGGATCCACCTCCTTTCTAGGAGTTACAGAATCCACTACCAAAGTCAAGCTTGCATCCAATGTCCAATGCTAAAATCCTTGTGCTACTTCTCTTAGTGAATAGTCACCGACTCATTGCTCTAACACAAATTCCCAATGTGTTTCTGATTCCATCTGGTAATGTTAATGACCAAAAGAAAATGCATTCCCCATCCTTCCCTTCTCTACTACATAGTCCCTCAAGAAATCTCATCACCCCCTTCTGTGTTGTCACACACCTTCCATGTTCTGATGGCATCCCCTTCTCCACTACATAGTCCCTCAGGCAATCCATCCCTTAGCAATGTTTCCTCACATAAAAAGGTCCAAAATCCAAGGCATGTCCCTGCCTCAAAAACATCATAATGGTCATGGCATGCTCATGGAAATCAATAAACACTATCGGCTACTAGTGTCCCATAATGTCCTTACTCATGAAGTGATTTATGATCATACTAATGCATGTTCCAATTTCTTTCGCTAATGTTGTTAATATTCTTGCATCCAATTCCAACCACCCAAACCAGGCATTTTCAACCACCCCAAACCTGGGCATTTTTCATGCTTTCTTGTACCAAGAACATAATTGTTATTAGATTAGAAAGAAATTAAAATAAATTCAAATCGTACCTAATTGGTGGCCCATAAATAAGGGACACTTGAAACTCTATTTTCTTCCTATCACAACATGTCATACTAGTTCTTTAATCAGATCATCATGTATAAACATATCACATCTGGTTAGCTAAAAACACAACCATCATAAATAAGAATAATAGATCACATGTAACCATGCTAAATTAGAGTCATAGATCACATTAATAATTTATATTGAAATAAAATATTGATACTTATCTTTTGATCAGTTCTTTATTTGTGCCTTTGTTCTTATATGTTCCATACACACATTGAATCAGTTGCCACACCAGGCAAGCACCCAGTACCTACTCTTCTATTCAATCACATACACATACACATAGTGTACATCACATGCATACACCCACACATGGTGTACCACACCATACATACACCTACACCTAGTGTACAACCCAACACATACACCTATACTCGGTGTACAACATGATGAACACACATATCACAGTGCAATGACTACACAATACATGTAACATAATATAGAATTCAACACAGCATGTACAACAAGTACATAGTATCACATGTACAACATGTACATAACACCACATGTACAACATGTACATAACACCCCATGTACACAACACCACATGTACAACATGTATACAACACCACATGTACACAACACCACCTACACAATGTATACACAACACCACCTACATAACGTGTACACAACACCACTTACCCAATGTGTATACAACACTACCTACATAATGTGTATACACCACCACCTACACAATGTGTACACAACACCACATGTACACAAGATCACCTACACAACATGTACACAACACCACCTTCACAACGTGTACATAATACCACATGTACAACATGTACAAAAAACCACATGTACACTACACCCCATGTATATAGCACCACATGTACAACATGTACACAACACCACACACACACAACACCACCTACACAACGTAGACAATGCCATGTGTACAACATGTACAAAATTCCACGTGTACATTACATCCAATGTACACAACAACACATGTACACAACACCACTTGCATTACAAGTACATAATACCAAATGTACAACATGTACACAACACCACATATGAAACTTGTACACAACACCACCTACATAACATGTACACAACACCACCTACAGAACATGTACACATCACCACATGTACACAACACCACATGCACAAAGTTTACGCAACACCACCTACACAATGTGTATACAACACCACATTCACAATACACCACATGTACAACATGTACATAACACCACATCCACACAAAACCACATGTACAACATGCACACAACACCACATGTACATAACACCACCTGCATAATGTGTACACAATACCATATGCACACAACACCACCTCCATAACATGTACACAACACTACCTGAACATCATGTACATAACACCACATGCACACAACATTGCATATACAACATCTACATAACACCATATGTATACAATACTACATATACAACATCTACACATCATTAGTTTTGCACATCCTAAGAGCACACTGTCTCTAACAAGCAACCTAGCTTCTAGTGTCATTCCCACGCCTTAATGTGTACACCCATAATCTAGATTTCGGGTATGTGGTTCTTTCCACTATCCATGTTTTTCCTAGCATGTCACAACTCAGACTGCTTCATTCTACTAATGTATCCCTCAACATTACCTATCGAAAACATAAATATAAGCATAGTTATAAGCACATAATATCAACGGATACCCACGTGATACTGACCTCATATATCTATCAAGGCTACTCTACCCACTTGATACCAGGATCCTCTTCATGCAAATCACCTACATACAACACCATCCTCCATAAGAATGATCCCTGGTGACCTTGTCAAACATACATACATATATATAGACATCAACATAATCATGATCAAAAAATAATTACCAGATATCATAAGGTGAAGGTTAAGTGAACTCCCTATATCCATGCGCAACATGCACAACATTGAGAACAACAATTCCCAACATAGCCAAGGCATCTGATGTCTTAAATCTATTTACTTTACCTTTCTTGTTACCTTTCTCATAATTGTCCTTCCATCATCCATTTATCCCCATGGACCTAACTAATCCAACTGGCAGACATATTCTTGGGTTCAGCTTCCCTTATACATGCACTGACTTCATCTGGGTCTTACATTACCTATTGGGTTTCACCCAACTTTCCCCGAGCTCCTTTAAATTTTCTCCTTCCTAACTAGTTCTCAAGACTCTAAAAGCATGAAAGGAAAGAACAAGAAACAAATAAGAAGAAAACCATGAGAAACCAATAGCAATATGACACCAAAAATACAGTGGCATGGACATGCACCATACACAAACAAAACCACAAGTCAAACATAAACAAATCACAAAGTACCGAAAGCATAAAACTAGTGAAAAATACCATGACTCAACCCCATGGGTTCCCAATGCTTCCAATGGAAAGCTCAACCCGAGACTTCTTCAAGATTTCATGGAAATATCTTTATCCATGCCATCTTCTACATCATATTTTCATAAGCACACAATTGTTGGTGTATAAATAAATATAACAATATATCGGTTACCTTACCTTGTTTTTCCAAGCATGCTTCCTTGTAGCTAAACATGTACACATATAATTTCTCGAGGGACTCCAACTCCTTAATGAATGTAGCCATAATTGGAAATCAACTGTTATACCTTTCAAATACATGTTTAGGATTATAACAAATATCCACCTAATGTCGGACAAAATAAAAGTTAACATGACTTCTTGTATTCATGCAAAGCACTCATTCATTTGGAATTGTGGTTTCCAAACATAGCTAAAGGAATTTTCACCCAATTCCTTTCTTCTACCTTTTTCCTTGCTGCAATTGAGTCTTATTATGTACTATCACATGACCTAGTTGTTGGTTATATAAACAAGTTAATTGTTACCTTGTCATGCTAATACGAAGCATGTCGCTTAGCAACTGTTCACACATGTCATTCACATGTAACAAAGAACAAGACATCATATTTACTAAGTTGAAATCAGCCTTTACCAAGAATAATAGAGATGTCATAATCAACTCATAGTCATTAATCATAATACTACAAGTGACACCACTTGCACTTAAGTTCATATTAGCTGTCTCAACACATATTGTGTTAGTACAATCGTCTTAAAACAATATCATTCCTTCAGGAAATCTTATCGAGACATGTTCATATCATGAAATTAATCAATCATTCAAACAACCTATAAACATACCTTCTTACTATCCATGGTCCACACTAAGGTAGAAGGAAAAAACTACCATAATGGCTCGATCTCCTATGTCCAACTATGGAAATGGGATCTCCAAAGCTCTATTAAATTTAATGACATTTGCCAAAACTTAATTTTCATTTCTCATACATTTTATACTTGAAAACATACCACATAATCATGCCACTTTTCCATTTTGTATATTTCATGTCAGGCTTGTAAGGAGAGTCATGTGAACCATAGTCCACTACTCTACTCTTCATCCCTAATCTTCTATCTCTTGAAAATATACCATGTTAGATAAACTAAGCAGACAACATAATCATACTCATACCTCAAAGTATCTCAAAGGTGGCTATTACATCTACACAAGTTAGTTTGAATTAGTGTGACATCATATCACAAATTTATCAACTCGTACCTGAATATCATAACCATAACCAACTACATAGGTGAATCTAGATTAAAATGATAAATATAACATCGAGTTATTAACTATAATGACCATAATCGTCATGTGTATGACCTAATGCATATAATAATAAATTAACTACCATGCATGACTATCCGATGCATATGCATATGCACATACTGATCAACTAGAATTTATCATGCTTGTAACCACAACAACAATAGAACAACCAGAATGCATATAACAACCTTTAACTAGCATACATGTATGACAAACATACAAACGTATATGACGATCTCCTATTTCACCAAGGTCCAGTGCTGCAACCTCTCTCTACTAATGTGCATCTCCTACTGCATCTCAACCAGCATATTATTATCATAACATACCAACAAAATCATGATGACACAAAATACATAATGACCACCACCATGCATGACTGACCTACTATGCATGCCTAACCATATAAATTTAGTTGGATGGGCTAAATGGGATAACCATAACCATATCCAGTCCAAGTGTTTGAACCTGGAAGCTCTAATACAACCTGTGGTATCAGATATCACCCAAAGAGAACAAAACCTGCTCTGATACCACCCTATAACACATCCACATCCACATTTACCCACTTTTACAAGCCCTAATGGTAAATGTGAAGTGAAGTGCCACTATGACATGAACCAACCTCGAAGCTCTGTTAAGGAAGTGGGGCCTACAAATGGACCACAAACTAACAACTCACAACATCCCCTAGGGCTACATGACACTCAGGGGCCAAAGGACCACTCCAGGTGACCAAACTCTGAGTTGGGGCTCCTTTTCACTGACCTACATCCCCAACCAAATACATGACAAGGGTTGGGTGTGGTTGAAGGTCTCCAACCACATGCACAACACTACCTCCATTGAGTTGTGACTCAACTTACCCAGTTCAGAGGGTGTGGTCCCGAGATCTGAGCCACAATTCCAGGTTAGCCCCAGAACTTCCTGATACTTTCTAGAATCATAATAGACATGACAACAAAGCTAAACATTCAAACTTGAGTCATAAACTTGATCTAGATTAGCTATAACATAATAGAGATTTTGTTAAACGTAGGGAAAACATGTAAGCTATAAGTAATGAATGCATATCTGATCATAATAGTCTGGAATTCATCTGAGAATCACTAAGAATGCTCTTTTCCCTCTCCACATAGCTGCAATAACACTTATTAGTCCATACATTAATCAACCCATCAATAGCTAAACAATTCATGACAAGGGCCATGGATAATACACACCATATAACTAACAGATAACTAGAAAATAACCAATGTAGGAACCATGGCAATTCAACCATAATATCACCAACATAATTGCTACAAAAATAAATGAATCAAAATAGAAGAATAGCTCTTATTAATTTATGAAAATGCTAACCAAGTACGGGACTTCGATGTACCACCTAACAATAGATTGGGTTGCACCAAATATCTCTTTTATCCAATCACCCCCACGCCATATTGCAAGCATGAATGTAGGATCTCATGAAATAACCAAAAAAAAACCATACTAGGGCTTCCAAAGGCCAAACGACCTCAACCATCATCCACAATGATTCCACCTCCACGTTCGAACATCACTAACACCAATCAAATCGGTCTCTACCAGGAGCTAGTAACTAAACCCAAAGCCTTCCAGGGCTCTAGAGCATATATCCAACACGACTCTAGGGACCAGTAGCTCAACCCACCAATGGTTCCATAGAATATGTTCCAACCTGGCCTCCGAGACTAGTAACTCAACCCAGGCTATTCCAGGGCTTCTAGAACATTTGTTCCAACCCACAACCATAAGGAATTATGAGTGCCAATAAAAAACAATCAAGTGGAAAAACCCACAACACCATGGCTATCTAGGAAATGGGAAGGCAAGGCTAAAACCCTTGTCAATCCAGGAAAATCTCGATGGCAATGAAAGCACATAACCAGAAAATCACATGCATATATCATGCATTCATAAATCAACAAGGAAATAACACATGGAACTTGTTACCTGCAAAGCAATCTAGTTGTAGTTGCTATCCACATGTTTCCTTATGCTTTCTTGCTTTCATTTTCCTTCTTTCTCCAAATCCAATGTATGCCAAAGTTCTCCAAAAATTCTCTAAGTGTGTAATAGTGTGAGAGAATGAGAGAATGAAATGAGAAAGCCAAAGACTAAATTAACAAATTCCATGAATTGATCCTTAAAAGCCTTTTAATTATTGAGGCCTTTATTTTCTTCATTTTCCTTAATTTTTCCTTCAATTTGCCTCTCATGCAAATTTTTTTCTCTTCACCTTCCTTTTCACTTATTTTCCTTTATTTCTCATCAATAAATGCCAATTATTGCCACTTTTCCTTTTCCAATTTCCTTACCCACAAATAAACCAAAGGTGACACCCACTAGGATGCTTATTCCGACCATTTAGCTTGGAACATGTGTCCCATGACCTTGGTCTTATATTTTTTACATGAAAAATCAATTAGTGGATGTTACAGCTTCTTCTTTGACATGGACCTGGTGATACCTCGATTTTAAATCCAACTTGGTGACGTATTTTGTTTGTTGCAACTAGGCTAATAAGTCATCAATCTTAGGTAGAGGGTACCTATTCTTAATCATAATTTTTTTTAATCCCTTATAATCAATACACATTCACTATGTCCCATCCTTCTTTGGAAAAATTATGATGGATGTCCCACATGGTGAGGTACTTGGTCAAATAATAACATTCTCTAGAAGTTGTAGCAACTACAACTTCACCTCATTTACTTCAAGAATGGGCTACCTATATAGCCTGATAATTGGCAATGGAGAGTCTTGCAATAATTGAATGTTCTGCTCCACTTCCCTCTTTGGTGGTAGGAATTTAGGCTCATAGAACACTTGAATTCCTCTAATAAATCTTCTAATTTGTTGTCTTTGTTCCTTTGTGCACCCCTTTACGGATGCCCTTTCTCTCATTGTCTCTTCTACAATAATTTTCTATTAAGAATAATAAAGAATACTTCTTTCTAGAAATGATCAATTTCTCAACTTGGTTGGCACTTACTAGTGGAATATTTGAATCTCCCTTGTGTTTTTATATTATGAAGGATTTTCCATGGTTGATGGGGTGCTATTGGTTCGATCTCCAAATGAAGACTACATCCCACATGTACATATAAGGACTCCTAAACATAGTTCCACATACATTAAGTGGAACTACATTGAATTGTACTTCATCAATAAAATTAAGGTTGATAGAAAATTTAATTTGGAGGTTAGGTCAACGATAGTAACACCTTCTCCTAACATTAGGATGGTCTATGAGGTGGATGGGGTGTTACAAAAAGAAATCTTCCAAGTAAGGATCAATGGAACTCCATGTAGAAGGTAGAGGAAAATTTTCCTCACATTATTCAGTAAATCTTTTGTGGAACAAAATAATATGATCGTTATTGGATAAATACATTATTTTTCATCCATACTAATGCTTTTAGAATGGAAAATTTGAAGGAATCAACTTATAGAAGGAGTTTTATTGACCAAACACAGTTTGGAAAATTGTGGTCTAGAACATTTTGGTTGATTTTTTAGGCCTTAAATGATATTTCTTTGGGGAAATTTTCCTAACTAAAGTGTTAGTCTTCGTTATGCTATTCGATATTGAGATACCTTTGTAATGGTTATATAAATATGTTAATCATAGTTTTGATAAGAAAATTATGCCTCTTAAATTTTACCTATCATGATTCAACATCATTATTCTAAAGGATTCTATGTCAACCCCAATTATCTATGGAAAATGGGATAACCACATGAATGCTATGAAGACGACTCTATAAGGGTTAAATTTGTAACTAGTTGAGAGTTGAACGAGTCAAACATAACTCCTAATTGGCTAACTGGTCTTGTTATAATCTTAACATTACGGGGGTAAAGGGATTCCATTTTATTCATGTGCATTTTGTTCTATTGTATAAAAGAGCTCCCAAGACTGGATACAAAGAGAGGGGAATAGAACAGGTTTTTATTTTGTAACATCACATTGGCCATATGACTTAACTGATTGCATAAAATTTCCATACCCCTTGGATTTGCATCATTTCCATTATAGACAAAATAGAGTAGAGTAGCCTCACTTTCTAATTGGGTTTTCTTAGGAAGTATTTCTTATAACATATCTTGGTGTTCATTGTGGTTGGTGTGTGTTTTTATTTCACTATTCTCCATTTTCTACATTTTATATATTGCATACATAACAACATAATCAATAATAACATATATGGAATCTAAAGGAATTTACCCTTTGTAGTATAGATTTCGGTTAAATCTAGTATATTTTCTATGGAAGTTTTCCAAGTGGAATATCCACGATATTTTATAGATAATTCATTTCCTTATGTACAACAAACGAAAAAAAAAAAAAAAAAATCCTTAAAACAAAATGCAAAGTATGGGAATCCTATGAATAATAACCATTAGATGATGAAAAGGAATATAATATATAAATTCAAAAGGCTACAATTTTAGAGAATGCTATTATTGGCTATCTAGAAGCCCATGTTGATGAATTCAAGTCTTCTATGTTTTATAGATAAGAATACCTTAATACTCTAATGATGCTAATTGTGCTTGAATCCCCCTTAGTCAGAATCAAGAAACTACATGGATCTAAAAACTCTAAGTACAATAAGGGATTTAAGAATCATGTCAATTGTGTACATATGATTTCTCATACAAATCCAAAGTATTTCACTTTTGAATTAATACTTTCATTTAGAGCCTCTTCTAAGGGAGTGACATGAGGATAAAAATTAAAAAAAGAAAAAAACTAAGGATCAAGGAATAATTTTGAAAGAGACTACAATGAAATGTGCCTTGATATATGATATTAAATTTCTTAATGCAATATTTACATGAAAATGTAACATCCATTCATTATTTGAATAGAGATGGTGACTTTTTCTTAATACTAAAAAAAAAAAGAAAAAGTGAGATTAGCATCCCATATTGGAACTTATTCCCTAAAATATCTATGAACCTCCCCATCTCCTAAATAATAAAAATAATATTTTAACAAAGCACAATGCTTTCACTATTGAAGACATTGAGTTACAGGTGGAACCTTGTCCAAGGGGGAAATCTAATGCAATTTAAGGGTATCATAAATCATTCTAAAAAATAATATGTCTATTCTTATTCCCCAAATCCACAACCTTGTTGGTCTTCTTATTAAACAATTTTTCATAATATTTGAACAGAAGGCATTACTCTTTCTCTTTTAGAACATTGTGAAATAATGCCTGAAAGTATAGTATAGGATAATCATGATTAAATCCTCTTATGGATATGTTTTATTATATAATTTTATAAAATAATATTATCTTGTGGCTAGAAAACTACCCTAAGACACGTAATGGACTTGAATTTAGATTATCTAATTATTCTTATGATTATAGGTAAAAAGTTTCAAAGCAATAAAGGCAATTTCCTATGTTGTTCCATTGACGTTACAAAATATTTTTATATGGTTCCTTCAAATAACTTTTGGGATTGTTTGGAAAGCGTTAAGATACCCTATAATTTAAGAATTGTAGTAATAATGTTGTAAGAAAAGGCCATTTCCTATATCACAAACATAAAAAAGTAATTTTTATACAAGGTTCTGGTAATGGATTCCCTTGCACCCTATCCTTTTTGGAATTAACACAAACAAGTTATAATATTTTGTGATGCCCTTAGTTGGATCCCTATAATAGAAATGCATATGTATATTTTTTTATGTGCACTATGGATGATGCAAAATATAGTTGGAGGGAAATGTAAAAATTATAGTTGGATCCTAAGAATAGAAATGCAAATGTATACATGATGAAAGGATGAAATTTGAATAATCCAATGTAAATGGAATATTATAAAATTCAGCATTGGCTTCAAATAGAGAAAGAAAAGAAACATGGAGGGCTATGATTACATAAGGAAGGACAAAAAAGGGGGCTTAGGAGGTTCAAAATGGGTCTATTACAAATACTATTATTTTATTCTTAGCCTAAATTTTTTTATACTATTGTATGTTATACCAACTTTGGAGTTGGTGAGGGAAGTGAGATATTTGGGAATTTGATGAAGACATGTGACATCTCCCCTTCATGCAAATATAATCCAAGCATTTTAATTATGTAAGCAAGTACTCTATCATGGTTCATAGGTAATACCCATTCTAATTTGAACACCTTCACATTCTCTCACATTAACCTCAACCAAAAATAATATCATATGCTCATAGCCAACACTGTACTAAACACTTGAAAAACCATATCATTTTGTTTTAATTAAATCTCATAACCAATTTTTTGAATTAATTTCCCAAAAAAAAATTGTATTAAGAGATATTTAATAATTCTCTTTCTATTATAAAGAAAGTGTTTACTCTAAATTTATCCCAACATCTTTAGATCATATATTACTTTAATTGTTTTAGCCTTAACTAAATCCATAATTAAATTAAAAAACCATTATAAACCCATAATTCTAATTATATAAAATATTTCATACTACTTCTTAATTTAAAAAAAATACTAAACTTTTATTATAAAATAAATAACATTCTACTTATTTATATTTTTAATTTCAATATTATGAAACCAAAATTACAAAATAAACTAACTATATTTATAAACTTTATTAAGAAAATACGCCACATTTAAGACATTTAATCTTAAGACCTCTCCATCCCTTATCACCTCTCCATCCCTTATCACCTTACACCTTAGCCTAAGCCAAATCCAGTAAACAGTGCACTAACTTTAGTTGCAATTATTATTATAGTAAATCCTTACCTTATTAAATCCAACTTGACCACCATTGTAATAAAATTCTAACCTTTACGCTGCTATTATTTTTAATTATTTTTATTGTATTTTAATTATTAATGGTTATGTTTAGCAAAATATATTTTTCAGTGATATTACAAAATTTATTAGCAATTTTTAGATTTACAATAAGTTTTTTTTAATAATAAAAAACAATGTTTATTTTTATTTTTATTTAAATGTGTTTTAAACATTTTTTAATAAGCATAGAGTAGATAGTGATGGGTGTGTTGTTAAGGCACTCTATGATATTAAGGTGACTGGTTCGAAATTCTGAATTGAGATATGTGTAAGGGTTAGTGTGGCCCAAGCTCGAGCCATGTTAAAGGGCTAGTGTGGCCAACCATGTTAAAGAGCTAGTATGACAGAAGTCTGATATATGATTCTCAACTACTTAGATGCCCTTGGGGCACTGTTTTCTCAAACCAGAGGTTAAGTGGGTACTTATCTCAAGACTCACACCACTTGCAAAGAAATGAAAAATATTCTTTTAATAAAAATAAATTGTTTTCTCAAACAAAGGCTAAGTGAGTAGTCATCCATCAAAACTCACACCACTTGCAAAAAAAAGAAAATTATTATTTTTCTCAATCCAAAAGTTAAGAAAGAAATCATTTCAAGAGCCACACCATTGAGAAAAAGAAAATATTCTTTTAATAAAAAAGAAGATATCCAAATTTAATAAATTTTTATACATGATTTTAATAAGAGATTGGAGAAATTTTAGGAAAATATTATTCATTACCTTGTGAATGTAATTTTTTTTTTTTTAAAGAAATTGAATAATATCATATTTAATACTATCCTCTTAAATTATGAATGGTAAGGAAACTCTAAAGAATTTTACTTATTATGATTGGTTAACTATTACATAAGTCTGTATGACTTAATATAATAAGTTAATTATCATATAATTCTGGATGGCAACATTCTCTGGGAAAGCACAAATGCCCGTGTAAGTGCCTTTCACGCTATCTTCCACTCCAACCAACCGTGCATTTTAGACCCGATTGATCGACATTTCGACAAACTTTGAATTTGATAATATATTTTGGTTGCCAATTTTCCTTTTCAAAAAATATAAAAATAAAACTCTATTAATTTAATAGTCTCGCGTAAGGATAAGAACATACTTTTTCTTTAATGATAATAACACATTTTACTTTAATGTCAAATTCAGAGGCAATCAAATGGAAAATGAAGGAGTTGTAAAATTCAAAGGCAACGTGCTATCAACAAAAACGCAATGTGGTCTTTGAGAGGGTGTTGGGAGGCCTTTTTAGAGGATTTTTGGGCTCAAAGTGGTATGTGCGGAAATTTTATGATGTCTACTATACAATGGAGTTATCAAGAACTGAAAACACTTTCTCTAAACCACCAAAAAATTCAATCTCTCAAGACTACTCCAGAAGTCTTGTAGTTTTCCTGTAGCAACTATATTTTTGGTTTTTTTCCTAAATAATAACCCCTGTGCATAACATGAAGGCAGTTTTTATTTCTTGGTTGATGATTAATAAAAACTTCTTTCACTTTTTCCAAATTCATCTACCTCACTTTAGAAATGAATTTTGAAGACTGTCCCAATGTGTGTGAAATGATTTGTCTCTTGGAATGATTTCTTGAGAAATGGTGAAGACATGATGTCATGTAATGAAGTTGGTTCATACCTACTGATCTGACCTCCCTTATGGCTCCTCTTCTCAGTAGTCTCCAAATCCATAGCAAACCCTAGCTCAATGGGAGGGGAAATTAGGGTTTGGTGCAGGGAAAAACATGTGATATGCATAGTTTTTAAATTTGAGGGAGATGAAGGGGATAGGGGGTCTCTAAATTCTTAGGAAAAATTGGAGAGATAGGGATGGATGTTATGGAGTGAGGGGAAGTTGAATTTTGGGATTTGAGTGATGGGAAGGGATGTAAATCTAGGAAATACAGTCCTAGTCTAGAAATGCATAGTAGGGACTAGGGTTTGTGAGGAAAAGTGATGAAATGAGGAATTTGATGAGGGAAAGTGTGGGATATGGCGTATGAAGAGTGTAGGAGGGTAGATGAGTTCCAATGAATTTCTCCTTTGTCTTTTTGCCTTTTATCAGCTCAGTTGACCTCTTTTGAGTGGGGATGGGGCCCACTTGTTCTTTTCCAAGAATGACTTTGCATGTTTGAACCTTGTTCTTTTGAGATTTTTATGACCATTATTACTTTTTGATGCCACAAAACACTTGAAAACATCATTTAGAACCTTTTTTAAAGATTTCCTCTTCCATTCATGATGACCTAAGTGTGATATGACCTTTATTTGATTTTTGATGGTTTGACTCCATCACTACACCTAATGGACCATGAAACCATGAATTTGACCATTAAACCTATTAGAGCTCTAGGAAGCTCTCCTAGGTTGTAGCTCGGAGATGCCTAGTAACATATAATTTTCAATATGGTTCTAGGAACTTATTGGGATGGGTGATGGTTTGGTTCAAGCCAGATAACCACTTCCACTCTGTTTTCACTCCAAACATGCATGAACACCCTGAGACTACAAGGATTTAGACAACCACTGCTCAATAGTTTGTAGATTAAGTAGATGAGTGGAGAATACTAACCACACCAGCAGATGCATACACAAATGTATGATGGCCAGCTACAACTAGTGAAGAAAGTTGCAAATCTAATCTATCAAAGTAGAGATAAGATGACAATTATCTACCGTTAGATACAGAAGAAACCTAGGTGACCTACTCAACAACACATTCAAGTTACTAATACAGAGATAAGATGACAGTTATTCAGCATTAGGCCTAGAATATATTATGAAATAAACATTCCAGGTACAAGTTTAGATCAGAAAGGAAATGGACATTGAGCATGTAATAACAAAAGAAGCTTGCATTGCTGAAAATGAAGATGAGACGTTGCAAGTTACAAGGTATCTACAGTCTCCAGAAGTTGAACCAAAACACAATTGCCAACGTAGATTACATCTTGCTATCAGCTATTTATAATCTATCAGTACAATGGCCCTTAGTCATTTAGCAATGGAGGGGTCTTAATTGACCACAAACTACCATTAGCTGTTTGATAGTGTCTTTGAATGCAGTTTCTTTCTCCTCTACGAAAACCTGATTAGTTCTGATACTGTGATATCCTTTAGGTGGTTAAATTAATCATTGCTGTGGAGTTCCATGACTTTTTAATTCGGTTACTGAGTCGTGCTATGTCCTTTTCTCCTTCAGCCATGCTCTTCTTTTTAATTCAGTTTCAACTATCTAACTATCATGAGACTGACAGAGTCAGCCATCTCCTCCTTCGTGCAACAGATAGGGAGCGAAGTATGGAGTGTGTGGGCAAATGAACGGTTGGGAGTGATTGTGAATGGTGGTTGTTGAATCAAGGGAGATGTGTAGCATAGATCATTTTTTAGAGGCTAGAAGTCACGGTGGAAGCGGATTATGCTCGGGCCGTTGGATCTTCAGGCAGGCAGATCGGATAGCTATCGGGCGACGGAGATGCATGGACGATAATGCACGAAGTGGTTTGACTTAAGTGGTAACGGCTTTCGTCGGGTGGTAAGCGGTAAGTATTAGAACTCGCGTGATGCCATTCAATGGATGACACGTAGCGGTGGGGAAAAACCAAAACTGCCCTCATCGTGCGGGTATCTATCGCACTTGTTGTCCGCGTGATAAAGACAATTACCGTTAGATCTAGCGGGGGTGATCTGATAGTGGAGAGCTATCGGGCATGTTGGTGTATCGAATGTGACGTGGGCCGTTGGATTGGTGGGGAAAGATCAATGGCGAAGAGAGGCAGGAATATGAGGTGGCCTCGGAAGATGTGGTAACGGTGTGTATAGCTTATAGGTGAGGTTCTATGGGGTTTTGGCTAATGCGATTGGGGCTAAGGCCCAAAAGGAATTTTTTCGGGGTTTGAAGGTTAGTTTTAGAAAAGGGAAAGGTAGAGTGTGAGTGAGGTAAGAGGAGAAGGGGATAATGGCCTTTGTGGGACCCCTTTAAAAATAACAAAACAACCTGAATCTTTCTCTCTACCTTAAAAAAAAAAAAAAAAAAAACACTGCATTTCAGGCTAACACTAGCTCCTTCTGGGGATGAAACCCTCCCTGCGAGGTTTCAAGAACCGTAGACCACTACCTTTCTTGTGAGCACAAAATCAGAAATTCTTCCTTGTGTTCCATTGGGCAGGGAGTCTATCTAAGCCTACACTAAAACTTTAAAGATAACATATTTACAACATTGAGGCATGAAGGCCTTTAACAAAATAAACTTTCAAAAAACGCCCATTGACTGGGCCATCAAATACAGTTTCTCCTTCCAAAATTTGCAGCATGAAAGTATTTTTCCCCTAGACCTGAGAGATGACGAATGGTCTTGTCCATAGAGCATCAAATTTGCCATGATTGCTCTTCTTTTCCTTAAGTGCATCCCATTTGAGAACCCAGTCACCAACTTGAAACTTTTCCATCTTTTCCTTTCTGCGAAAAGCTTCCTTGATTTTCCTTTGATGTATTGTAGACCTCTCAATCAATTGATCTCTAATCTGATTAACTTCAGCCAAGTCACTCATCCTCCTTGCCATGTCACCTTCCTAGTTCAGCTCTTCTTGCAAGAATTTGGCCACAGGGAGTATCAGTTGGATTGGGAAAACAACCTCAGTGCCATACAGAAGCTTGAATGGAGAATTCCCTGTGGACTTCTTGGTGGTAACCCTGTCAGCCCATAATGCAAACTTCAGCTTGGAATCCCAGTTCCTTTTGTTGTCTTCCAACAGCTTTTTGATTATCCTTACTAGGCTTTTATTGGATGATTCTGCTAGGCCATTGCCTTGAGGATAATAGGAGGTGGAATGCACTAATTTAATGCCCATTGACTCACACATGTCCACCAACTCATTTGCCCTAAAAGTTGCTGCATTGTCTGTAACCAATTTGGTTGTGCAGCCAAACCTGATGAAAATGTTTTCTGTCCAGAACTTCATGACAACCTGGTGATCAAATTTCTTAGTGGGGATGGCCTTGATCCATTTTGTAAAATAATCAGTGGCTGCTAAAATCCATCTACGTTGGCCATTGGAATGTGGATTAATCTCCCCTATGAAATCCAAACCCCACTGCTAGAAAGGGCCATTGGTATGTATTGGTTTCAGGGGTAAAGATTTCAGTTGTTTCCTTCCTGCAAATCTCTGGCACTTGTCACAATATTTCACCAATGAAAACACATTAGAGAATAGAGTGGGTCAATAATACCCAGCCCTCAGGATCTTGTGGGCCGTGGTTTTCCAATAATGATGCCCTCCACAGATGTTAGAATGGAACTAGTGCATGACCTCCATAGATTTCTCTTTGTCTAGACATCTTAGGAGGATCCTATATGCGTCTCTCCAATAAAGCAAGTTTTTATCAATACAAAACTTGGCTGCTCTTAGCCTAATGGTCCTGGCATGGCTTGAACTAAGGCCAGGAGGAATTTCCAGCTTCATCAAGAAGTGAGCTATTCTAGAATACCATTCACAAGAAGCCAAATTTTCATCTAAAGACTAGTTCTGCTCCTGCCCCACTGTTTCTTCCCATGTTTGTCCAACATCTGAATTGGTACCCATGCAATTTATGTCCAAAATTCTACAATTTTCTTCAGCCATCAGCTGAGCTAGGCCCTGGCCTTTGACAAGCTTGGTGGGCTTCAATTCTATGTTGAACTCAATGAGCTTTTCAATCCATTTAGCCCTTCTTCCATCAACATCTGGCTATGTTAGGACATCCTTTACTGAGGTAGAAGGTACATAGGCAATCACCTTGGAGTGAAGAATGTAAATTCAGAATGCCTTTAAAGACTTAATAAGAGCATAAGCCTGTTTTTCAATAATGTCATATCTTAATACAGTATCCCTTAAAGTTTTGCTAAAAACTGCCACTGGGTTCTCTATACCTTCACCATCTTTCCGCAACAAGACTGCTGCAAGGGTGTCACAGGAAGCAAAAGAAAAGATATGGAACTCCTTGTTATAGTCTAGGCTAATTAGAGTGGGAGCTTCTATAATAGCTCTTTTGATGGCTTCAAAATATTTTCTTGCTACATCAGTCCATTTAATCTCTGATCCTTTTTATAGCATGGAGGTGATATGTTTCATTAGTTCTACAAAATTAGCAATAAACCTCCTTACAAAGTTGATCTTACCCAAAAAGGATTGAATGTCTTTCTTTGACCTTGGAACAGACAAAGTCTGAATTGCTTTGATTCTTTTTGGTTCGATCCTGACACCTGTAGTAGATACAATGTGCCCTAAAATTTTGCCTTCTTCTAAAGCGAATTGTGACTTCTTAGGATTTACTGAAATCCCAAAATGCACTTCAAAAACACCTTCTTCAGATGCTGCAACTAATATTGATGACTCTTGGAGTAAATTGTTATATCATCAAGGTAAATAAGGACAAACTTGTCCTTCTCTCCCACAAATGCTATATCCATGGCCCTATGAAAGGTGGCCCCAGCATTCATCAGTCCAAAAGGAATCTTGGAGTACATGAAAGTGCCCTAAGGAGTGGTGAAGGCAGTATTTTCTTGGTCCTCTAGATGTACAACCACTTGGTTGTACCTTGAAAATCCATCCAAGAAAGACATGACTCTAGCCCCTGAAACCTTTTGCAGCAGATGTTCCATTTTGGGTAGGGGATAGTTATCTTTGTTAGAGAATTTTTTCAGGTTTCTCAATTCAACACACAACCTAATTTCCCCACTTTTCTTCCTCGCTACTAATAGGTTATCTACCCACTTCGGATACCTCAATGGAACTATGATCTTGGCAGCCAACAATTTCTTAATTTCCTTTTCAATTAAAGGAAGTAGTAGAGGGCTGGTGGGTCTCAGTTTCTGCTTGAAAGGGATGGTGTCTTTCTCTAGTGGAATTTTATGTTGGATGATGTTCTTGTCATAAGTCTTAAGGTCACTATACTCCCAGGAAAAAACATCAGCAAATTGCCTCATAAGGGTGCAGTAGTCAGAACTTTGGGCCGCAGACAAATGGGTGGATAGGTTTTTATACTTTGGATGATTTGGGCTCCCTATGTTATGTCTATGGACTGCAGACTCATTTTCTTTTTGAGCAGGCTTGTAGGGTACATCATTATGGTCAAACGACTTTTCTAGAGGCACCAACCCTTTAGGTATATGGTTACTAGGCAATTGTACAATACTGTCCTGATTGATTTTGCTCCTTAGCTGGGACTGATGACCCTCCTCCATGGCTTCATTCTCTTGATCAATGAATTGCAGTAACTTGTTGACTTCATCATCATCTTCAAAAACTTTCCAATATTTGACATTATCAGGCAGAGATGATCTATGTTTTACCTGAACATCATAAGTCAATCTAGGGGGCATGGGAGGGATGAACATGCTAGCAGACACAGCAAGAGAATCACCAAGCTGATTTTTGACTCTGGGAATATATGAGATACAAAAGCTACTAAAAGAATATTTGAGCCTCCATACCTCATCTTTGTATGCTTTCAGCCTTGGGTTCTTTGCTTGGAATGTTTTGTTCACTTTTTGAATAATGAGATCGGCATCTCCAAACACCTTTATGTCTCTGATTCCCATTTCTTTAGTAGCATTTAAGCCCAATATCAAAGCCTCATACTCTCGTATATTGTTGGTGACTTGAAAAGTTAGCTTGAAAGATAGATGTATGCATTAATGTGTTGGGGATAGTAGCACTACTCCTGCTCCTGCAGCTTTCCTAGAGCAAGCTCCGTCAAAGAACATGTCCCAAATCTATGGCCCTTCCTTCTCCATGACCTGACATACTAGTTTCTTGAGCTATACTGAGGCCAACTGGGATTATTCAACTTGGAGAATACATGCTCCAAAATCAGTGTTCACAACATAAATGGGTTGATTGGTGGGATTCTTTTCATCACTGATGATATAGGCCAGCTAGGCTTCCCTATATAACCTTCTACTTTCTCCACCAAAAACCAGGATAGTGGCATAGGACAGGTCATTTTGCAATGTCCCACCCAACCTCTTAATCCATCCTCTGGAAAGTATCATGCCAAACTTAGGGGGGACATCTGCTAACACAATATCCATCATCATGCTTTCCATGGGCAGCTAAGACAAGGTGATGGCTAAGCCTTTGATTAACCCCAAACATTTCACATTTCTGGAATCGAAAGAAAACAATTCATGATAAGGTCTGGTGATGTCAACGCCTAACTCATCCATGACAGCCTTGGGCATTAGGTTATGATTGGCACCTGTGTCTAGTAGGCAATTGTGAAGGATTTTATCATGAATGGTCAGGGAAACATAAAATGAAGGGGAATTGTCATCAGCAGGTTCAGTCATGGTACTAAGAACAAATGGAGGTTGATCATCTTGCAAATTGACACAATCATTTGATGCTTGTGTGGCTTTGAGTTCAAGGGCACCAAGGATGGGTTTCTTAAAGACCTCATTCTTCACTAGTTCTATCAGAGGTACAAATATTTTCAACTTTTGGACTTCTGACTCAACACTGAAAGGGGAAGGGGTGTCAGGGCCTCTTACCTCTTGAGTTGGTGCTTTAAGGATGATGTATTCAGCTGCTGGTCACTTCTACTTGCTGATTTGTTGCTCTGTGGGGACAACAACTTTTGGGACAGGGCTTTCTTTGACATTACTCATACTTAACATCAGGTTATACCTCTGCTGATCTTGAGTTTGCAAAGTATCTTCTCTATCCCACTCTTGGCTACTCTGGTCTTTGAGAAATGACTCCTCATAGGCATTTAACGTTAGAAAGGAAGCATTGCCTTTGTCTGCCATGCAATGGATCTCATCCTCTTCATCAAACTACTCCTCTTCCATAACTACATTCTGGAAAGGAGTCTTCAACTTATGTTCTTCATTGGCCTCTTTGCCTCTTTTCATAATGTTCAATTGTTCATTGCCTCTCCTATATGGATTTGGATTTCTAGGAGCAAATGTATTAGGAGCCCTTCCTTTCCCTGAATGCTGCTCAACCTTCAGCTTGGAGATTTCAGAGGATTTCTCTTAGTGTGCCTCACAAACTGAACCAGAACTGTGATGTTGAGTCACCAAAAGCTTCAGCCTCTAGTAGAGTCACCAAATAGATGATTACAACCAAAAATGTGTCCAGAATTTGTCTATCATCAAAGCTGGATTTGTGTCATCTCCAAGGGAAGCTGAGCTTCAAACTCCTCTCCCTGGTAACGGCGCCAAGTATGTTAGAGCTCCAGGAAACTCTCATAGGTTGTAGCTCGGAGATGTCTGGTAACATATAATTTTCAATATGGTGCTAGGAACTTATTGGGATGGGTGATGGTTTGGTTCAAGCCAGATAACCACTTCCACTCTATTTCACTCTAGACATGCATGAACACCCTCTAACTACAAGGCTTTAGACCACCACTTCTCAACAGTTTGTAGATTAACTAGATGAATGGAGAATACTAACCACACTAGAAGATGCATACACAAATGTATGATGGCCAACTGCAACTAGTGAAGAAACTTGCAAATCTAATATATCAACATAGAGATAAGATGACAGTTATCTGGAGTTAGATACAGAAGAAACCTGGGTGACCTACTCAACAACACATTCAAGTTACTAATACAGAGATAAGATTACAGTTATCTAGCATTAGGCCTAGAATATATTATGAAATAAACATTCCAGGTACAATTTTAGAGTAGAAAGGAAATGGACATTGAGCATGTAACAACAAAAGAAGTTTGCATTGCTGAAAATGAAGATGAGATGCTACAAGTTACAGGGTATCTACAGTCTTCAGAAGTTGAACCAAAACACAATTTCCAACCTGGATTACATCTTGTTGTCAGCTATTTATAATCTATCATTACAATGGCCCTTAGCCATTCAGGGATGGAGGGGTCTTAATTGACCACCAACTACCATTAACTGTGTAATAGTGTCTTTGAACGTAGTTGCTTTCTCCTATATGAAAACCTCATCGATTCTGGTATCGTGTTGTCCTTTAGGTGGTCGTATTAATCATGGTAGTGGAGTTCCATGACTGTTTAATTCGATTTTTGAGTTGTGTTGTGTCCTTTTCTCCTTCGGCCATGCTCTTCTTTTTAATTTAGTTTCAACTGTCTGACTATCACGAGACCGACAGAGTCAACCATCTCCTCCTTCGTGCAATAGATAGGGAGTGGAGTATGGAGTGCATGTGTAGATGAACGGTTGGGAGTGATTGTGAATGGTGGTCGTCAAATCAAGGGAGATGTGCGGCGGTGATCGTTTTTTGGAGGCTAGCAGTCATGGTGGAAGCAGATTATGTTCGGGTGGTTGGATCTTCAGGCAGGCAAATCAGATGGTTATCGGGCAGCGGAGATGCGCAGACAGTAATGTGCAGAGTGGTTTGACTTAAGTGGTAATGGTTTTCATCAGGTGGACATCGGGTGGTAAGCGGTAAGTGTCAAAACTCGTGCGATGCCATTCAGTGGATGACACGTAGCGGCGAGGAAAAAGCAAAACTGCCCTCATCGCGCAGGTATCTATCACACTTATTGTCCGCGCGATATGGACAATGATTGTTAAATTTGGATGCGGTGATCTAACGGTGGGGAGTTGTCGGGCATGTTGGTGTATCAGATGTGACGTGGGCCATTGGATCGACAGGGAAAGATCACTGGCAGAGAGAGGTGGGAGTATGATGTGGCCTCGGAAAATGTGCTAAGGGAGTGTATGGCTTACTGGTGAGGTACTATGGGGTTTTTTCTAATGCGATCGGGGCTAAGGCCCAAAAGGAATTTTGTCAGGGTTTGAAGGTTAGTTTTAGAAAAGGGAAAGGTAGGGTGTGATAGAGGTAAGAGGAGAAGGGGATAATAGCCTTTGTGGGAACCCTTTAAAAACAGCAAAACAACCTGAATCTTTTTCTCTGCCTTCAAAAAGAAAATTAGCATTACATCTCAGGGCTAACAAAACCTCTGAAATGATCTTTGACCATATGATGATAACTGACATGATGATTATATCCACAACTCATGACTCATAACCATCCATGATGGTAGTACCAAAATGACTTTTTAAAACCCTAATCATGATGAAGGAAGGAAAACACCTAAACAAGCTAAACTAGTGACCAAATTTTTATTTGAAAACCTATTGAGACATAAAAATATGACATTATAGCTTCACCTAAAACATGAAAGAGACCATTTGATCACTAGTGACTCCTAGACACTAACATTGGCTCCATTGGGGATGGCAGCCTTGAAAGAGGTGTCATGAGCACCGTAGACTAGGTCGCCTTATTTATTGGGCATACAGTCATATGTACAAAGACTAACTTAACATAAGTAATACAAACAGAACTGACCTGACTAAGTTACAAACTGAAAACTTGAATTGTAGACTAATTGCAAACTTTACTGGAAGATACTATTGAAAAAGATGCTCAGAATTGAGCTTATTCATCATACCTACTCTAACTGATCCATACATCACCTGATCAAGTTAAATGGAACAACCGATGCAACCATGTAAGCATTTTATTTTCTAGTTGAATTCTCCTCGAGTGCTTAGTGATGAGGAAGAAGGGAAACCACTGAAAGGAAACTTCCATGAAAACTTGTAAACAGATTGAATCTTAATTAAATTGAAAAATCTTATTCTGTAAATATTTTGTGGAACAAAATCATATGATATTGATTGGATAACTACATTATTTTTCATCTATATTGATTCTTTTAGAATGGAAAATTTGAAGGAATGAACTTATAGAAGGAGTTTTAATGACCAAACACAGTTTGGAAAATCGGGGTCTAAATTTGGTTCCTTTTTAAGGCCTTAAATGATGTTTCTTTAGGAAAAATTTCCTAACTGAAGTGTTAAACTTCATTACGCTATTCAAGATTGAGATACCTTTGTAATGGTTCTGTAAATATGTTAATCAGAGTTTGGATAAAAAATTTATGGCTCTCAAACTTTACCTATAGCGAGTCACCATCATTATTCTAAAGGATTATATGTCAACCTGAGTTATCGATTGAAAATGGGATATCCACATGAAGTCTATGAAGAAGACTCTATAAGGGTTAAATTTCTAACTAGTTGAGAGTTGAATGAGTCAAACTTAACTCCTAATTGGCTATCCCATTGTGTGATAATCCAAACATTACGAGGGTAAAGAGGTTTCCATTTTATTCATGTGCATTTTGTTCTACTACATAAAAGATCTCATGAGACTGGATACAAAGAGAGGGGAATAGAAGGGGTTTTTATTTTGTAACATCACATAGGCCATATGACTTAACTAACTGGATAAGATTGCCATACCCCTTGGATTTTCATCATTGCCATTACAAAAAAAATAGAGTAGAGTAGCCTCACCTTCTAACTGGGTTTTCTTTAGGAAGTATTTCATATATCATATCTTGGTGTTCACTGTGGTTGGTGTGTATTTGTATTTCACTATTCTCCATTTTCTACATTTTATATATTGCATACATAACAACATAATCAATCATAACATTTATGGAATCTAAAGGAATTTACCCTTCATAGTATAGATTTCGATTAAATTTAATATATTTTCTATGGAAATCTTTCGAGTGGAATATCCACAATATTTTATAGATTAATTCATGTCCTCGTGTACAACAAATGAAAAAAAAGGAATATAATATATAAATTCAAGAAGCTACAATTTTAGAGAATGTTATTATTTCCTATCTAGAAGTGCATGTTAATGAATTCATTCCTTCTATGTTTTATAGATAAGAACTTAATAATCTAATGATAGTACTTTTTCTTGAATCCCCTTTAGTCAGAATCGAGAAACTACATGGATCTAAAAACTCTAAGTACAATAAATGATGTAAGAATCAAGTCAATTTACTACATATAATTTCTCATACAAATCCAAACTATTTCATTTTTGAATTAATGATTTCATTTTAGAATTAATGATTTCATTTTAAAGCCTCTTCTAAGGGAGTGGCATGAGGATAAAAAGTAAGAAAAGGAAAAAAGAAGGACCAAGGAATAACTTTGAAAGGTGTGCCTTGATATATGATCTTAAATTTCTTAATGCAATATTTACATGAAAATGTTACCTTCACTCATATGGTTAGTATTTTTTAATATTAAAAAAAAAAACTGAGACTGGCATCCCATATTTGAACTTATTCCCTAAAATATCTATGAACCCCCGAATCTTCTAAATAATAAAAATAATATTTTAATAAAGCACAAAGTTTTCACTATTGAGGCCATTGAGTTATTGGTGGAGCCTTGTCCAAGGGGAAAAGGTAATGCAATTGAAGGGTATCATAAATTATTCTAAAATATAATATCTTTATTCTTATTCCTCAAATCCACAACCTTTTTGGTCTTTTTGTTAAACAATTTTTCTTAATATTTGAATGTGAGGCATTATTCTTGCTATTTTAGAACATGGTGAAATAATGTTGGAAGTATAGTATATGATAATCATGATTAAATCCTCGTATGGATAATTTTTATTATATAATTTTATAAACTAAGATTATCTTGTGACTAGAAAACTATGATGAGATAGGTAATGGACAATTTATTTTCAAGCTTATCACTTAACTTTAGATTATTTAATTATTCTTATGATTATAGATAAGGAGTAAACAATAGAGACAGTTTCCTATGTTGTTTCATTGACGTTACAAAATATTTTTATATGGTCCCTTCAAATAACCTTTGGAACTATTTGGAAGGAATTAAGATACCTCTAATTTAAGAGTTGCAGTAATAATGTTGCAAGAAAGGGTCATTTCCAATATCACAAACATAAAGAAAGTAATTTTAATACAAGGGTTTGGCAATGGATTCCCTTGCACCCTATCCTTTTTTAGAATTTACACAATAAGTTATAATATTTTGTGATGCCTTTAGTTGAATCGTTATAATAGAAATTCATATGTATACTTTGTTATGTGCACTATGGATGATGCAAAATATAGTGGGAGGGAAATGTAAAAATTATAGTTGGATCTGCAAAATAAAAATGCAAATGTATACATGATAAAAGGATGAAATTTGAATAATACAATATCTAAATGTAAATGGAATATTATAAAATTCAGTATTGGCTACGAACATAGAAAGAAAAGAAACATGAGGAGCTATGATTACATAAGAAAGGACAAAAAAGGGGGTGTAGAAGGCTCAAAAGGGGTCTATTACAAATACTATTATTTTGTTCTTAGCCTAAAGTTTTTTATACTGTTGTATGTTATACCAACCTTGGAGTTGGTGAGGGAAGTGAGATATTTGGGATTTTGATGAGGACATGTGGCATCTCCCTTCATGCAAGATAATCCAAGAATTTTAATTATGTAGGTAAGTACTCCATTATTGTTCATAGTTAATACCCATTCTAATTTGAACACCTTCACATCCTCTCACATTAGCCTCAACCAAATCTATACTAATATCATGTGCTCGTAGCCAACAATGTAGTAAACATATGAAAAAACATATCATTTTGGTTTAATTAAATATCTCATAACCAATTTTTTGAATTAATTTCCAAAAGAAAAAAAGTTGTATTAAGAGATATTTAATAATTTTGTTTTTAGAGTTTAGGATTCTGTGATCCATATCAAGTTTACAAAAGATTTTTCGGCGAAGATCACATGAAACACCATTTGTCAATGCGTTTCGAACCAACAAGTGTGGTTCATCGTCAGGACAAGTTCAACATTGTCCTGACGATGAACCACACTTGTTGGTCCGAAACGCGTCGACAAATGGTGTTTCATGTGATCCTCGCTGAAAAATCTTTTGTAAATGTTTTTTTGTTGTAAAGAAAGTTTTATTGTAGATTTAATATCCAAATCTAACGGACCCTATATTACTTTAATTGTTTTAGCCTTTAACTAAAATCCAAAATTAAAATTAAAAAAACACATATAAACCCATAATTCTAATTATATAAATAATTTCATTACTAACTTCTTAATTTAAAAAAATATCTAAATTCCTTATTTTATAAAAAATAAATAAACATTCTACTAATCTGTATTCTCATATTAATCATATTTTTGAAACCAAAATTTCAAACAAACTAACTACATTTATAAATTTTATTACAAAAATTCACTACAATTAATCTTAAAACCTCTCCATCCACTATGACCTTACACCTTAAGACCTCTCCATCCCCTATGACCTTACACCTTAGCCTAACCCAAAACTGGTATAAAATGCATTACCTTTAGTTGTAGTTATTATTATAGTAAATCCTTACCTTATTAAATCCAACTTAACCAACATTGTAATAAAATTCTAACCTTTACTCCGCTATTATTTTTAATTATATTAAATGATTTTATTTTTATTTAAATATTTTTTAAACGTTTTTTTAATAAGCACAGAGAAGATGGTGATGGGTGTGTTGTTAAGGGAGCTCCATGATATTAAGGTGATTGGTTCGAAATTCTGAATCTAGTTATGTGTAAGGGTTAGTGTGGCCCAAGCTCCAACCATGTTAAAGGGCTAGTGTGACCCAAGCTCTAGCCATGTTAAAGGGCTAGTGTGGCCCAAGCTTCAGCCATGTTAAATGGCTAATGTTGCCAGCCATGTTAGAGAGCTATTATGGCAGTTTCTCAACAACTTAGATGCCTTTGGGCATTGTTTTCTCAAGCCAAAAGTTAAGTGGACAATTATCTCAAGACTCAGACCTCTTGTAAAGAAATGAAAAATATTAATTTAATAAAAGTAAATTGTTTTCTCAAACTAAGTAGTCATCTATCAAAACTCACACCACTTATAAAGAAAAGAAAACAATTATTTTTCTCCATCCAAAAGTTAAGAAAGAAATCATTCGAAGAGCCACACCATTGAGAAAAGGAGAATATTCTTTTAGTAAAAAGAAGATACTCAAATTTTAAAACACAATTTTAATGGAAGATTGGAGAAATTTTAGGAGAATATTATTCATTACTTGTGAATATAATTTTTATTTTTAAAAGAAATTGAATAATATCATACTTTTATTTGATACTGTCCTCTTAAATTCTGAATGGTAAGGAAATTCTAAAGAATTTTTCTTAATATGATTGGTTAACTATTACATGAGTCTGTATGACTTAATATAATAAGTTATTTATTATATAATTCTGGACATTCTCCGTGTAATCGCCTTTCATGCTATCTCCCACTCCAACCAGCGGTGCATTTTAGACTCGATTGATCGACATTTCGACCAACTTTGAATTTGATAATATATTTTGGTGGCCAATTTTCCTTTTCAAAAAATATAAAAATAATACTCCATTACTTTAATAGTCTCGTGTAAGGATAACAACATACTTTTGCTTTAATGATAATAACACATTTTACTTTAATGTCAAATTCAGAGGCAAACAAATGGAAAAATGCAAGAAAGTTGCGTGGAAGAATCAGAGAAAGTACATGGGAACGTTATCGAGTACTTCCTTCAAAGAAAGAGTCGGTCCAATACAATAAAGATATTGTAAGAGAAGCCTCTGTCTCTGTCTATAACAAATATATTGCATGAGAAGCCTCTGTGTGTGTCTATAACAAATATATTTTAAGAGAAGCCTCTGAAGAATATTATATTACAAGGGAGTCTGCCTTCTTGTATATAATTAAAACTTAATGATACCCCATTACATAATGTATAGTGGTAATTTCTTTGCATATCTAAATCAAGTGTTTAAACAAATCATATTCATTTTATCGTAACTTAGCTTTGTAAAACATGCATAGAAAAGTGGTTTCATTGTTGAAAGGCCCATTACATTATGAAATGTCTCCTTTAGACCACATATCTACTTCAATTCAACTTTGTAATTCATTTTATAATACAATGTTTTTTTAAGAAATACATATATCTCTTATTAAATAAAATTATTTATAACGCATTAAGAATCCATGATTACACTACATGGCTCAAATATCATTCAAAAACGTTTCCATACATCCCAGAACAAATCGTAAAAGAATCATCAAATTTTCAGTAAAATATATCTCTCTAAAAAAACATTAATATTATTTTAATAATACCAAAAATGTATCTTTTTCTCAAACAAAATAATGGTACAGTTTATAAAAATTTAGCAAGCTTTTAATAATCAACTATCCTTTTCTCTAACAAAACAAGGAGCCACTGCCATGGCGGTAGTCCCTGCCGAGGTCTGCAAGGACAACACAAATGGATTGTATACTGTCCGATTTGAAATGGAACTGAAATAGCTCATTCAATGTGTAATTCGTTACAAAAATCTGAGTTCGAAGTAAAACATATATTTCAAGATTGTTAAAATATTTTAAATGGTTATTCGCTGATGTTGCTCTGGGTCATGCCCATTGCAAGAGACATATGTCTTAATAACATTTATTGCCCAGTCTTTAGACCTGACAATAAGATTGGATCACATTTAACAATAAACAGAAACATAGGTAAAATAATACCAAATGCAATACAAACCTCTGCGGTGCTGAGCCCTCCTTTCATGGCTCCACGTTTGAGCTTCATTTGAGCTTCTTCTAACATGGGAGCGTCATCCGAACTCATTTTTCCTACGAGATAATTAACTACCTATTACTTTGGGATCACCCTTTTCACTGGTTGATAACATGATGTGCTCCTTTGAGACAATGATGTATATATATATATATATAGGTTCCTCTGGTACTCTGAGGTATGTTCTATTGGATAAGCTTTAGTATTCGAACGACATGCAGCATGACACGTATTATATAACCCGTCCATTTCATATATGGGTACTTGTTTATCCACCATGTTTCACTCTGAAAGAAATGTTCATGTTAGAAGGGTACAATCACCTAAAACTATTTAATTAGAAATAATTGAATAATTTATAAGAGTGTATTTTTTTAAAAACAAAATATTAAAATAAAATTTTAAATGTGCATTTTATTAATGTCAGTGGAACTTTCCAATTTTACATCAAAATTCCATAAATAGATATTTATGGTTAAGTCTGTAATATTTGAAGTTCTATTTGAACAACTAAGAAATGATTTGCTCGATTAATTTATATGTTTAGACTATAGCTTTGCAAATTTTAAAAATAATTTTAGAATTTAATGAAAAATAAGGCGATCAATTGTTTGACAATTGGGTAAAATTTTAAAAATACATATAATCCTTTAAACTGAAATCACATTAAAAAGTAAAATAATCTATCAATTTCAAATCAAAATATAGTATCTTTAACTAAATGTAAAATGCATACCTCAAAGGACTAAAGTATTTAGAATGCTCATTATGCATATAGAGTATCAATGTTCAATGTGTGTTTTGTGTATAAGTAGGTATGTATTTCCATTTTTTGGTGAACAACTTCTAGCAAGATCAAACCTACAAACAAATAATGTTAAATATATACACATAAAATTATTATATTTATTAATATTAATTAATTATTATTATTATTTAATTATTATTATTATTAAACTTATCTAATAATGATGTTAACAATAATGGCGGAGCCAGAAATTAATAACAGACGCTGTCCATTGATTAGGAAAGCTCTCTCATTATAGCTAGTTATCAGTAGATGTACTTGTAAAAATATTAATTAATTTCACATGATATACAATCCTGTAAAGATATTAATTAATTTCAAATGATATACAATGCTGGTTATGAATCTCATTCATGTAAATTGTAAAAGATGTATTTGTAAAAATATTAATTAATTTCACATGATATACAACGCTAGTTATGAATCTCATCATTAATGTAAATTGTTGTAATACAGTATTAATTAATGATGTATTTGTAAAAATATTAATTAATTTCACATGATATACAATGCTGGTTATGAATCTCATTAATGTAAATTGTTGTATTACAGTAATATTGTCATGTAAATTATTTGTCTATTGTCATGTAAATTTTTGTATTACAGTAATATGCAATGTAAAAAAACACAAAGAACATGTTAAAATGTAAAATTAATACCATTGCACAAGCCACACCCAGACTGGCCATATTTCATGATATTTACACAATCTAAATAATAAATTAGGTATGATATACTTCTTTGACGTGTACTCAAACAAAGGAATTGCTCGTGAAATAAATGCCAGTTTGAATACATTAAGAAGCTGCAAAACAACCACGCTAGACAAAAATGTAGCCGGAGAATGACGAAAGAATGGCAGACAAAATGTAACATGAAACAGAAAAATATACAGTCACATGAGACTTGAAATCTGATAACCACAGACCCATGGGTACCCAAGTCTGATAACCACCTTCAGGTTACAATGATCAAGATTTCATATCTCAAATTCTAATATTTGATATATCCACCATTTGATTGACCCCAGGATATGCATATCCCCGAGCTTTGCAACCTCAAAGTCTAGTAATGTCAGTACTCAAAACATTTAATGTAATGTCTATATTCAATGCACCATAACACAACAACAATTGTTGATGGAGATCCCACTCAGCACTATCAGTCCACTTAGGGAAAATAGCCTGGAATAGAGCCTAAAATTGCGAGTATTACCAAGCATGCCTTTACAAGGTCAATTTAATATAATATTGCTAGAAATAACTATTCCCCGACTGTTATTGCATGTTCAAGACCAGACCAGATGGTCTAGTCGAGTAAGTAACTGACTTATTAGGGCGCTGATAGACATCCCCTGTTGACATACTCCACCCAGCAAATTAATCGGCACGATTGTTGTGCAAGAGTGTTACTCATACTCTGCAAATACCCGCGAAAAACAGGGAAAACTCTGCGGCGTAAATCATTCTTCAAGCTTTTGGGGCTCGCTTCTAGCAACTCTAAGTTTCAAGCAGATAACCAGACTCGGGACCAAGCTAACTCAGACGCATGGCTACGCAGAGTTGATTCGGGAGTATTCGCAAGGCTCAGGTGATATTTTTAGATATGGTGACACTCTTCATTTAAAGACAAAAATAAATAAATTTGCAAGAGCCTCCCTCTAGGTAATGACACCCAGAAGCTTTGTCACAAAAATCACACAGTCGCACAACCACTGCTTTCACCTACTTATCAAAGAAACAAATACCAATCCAAAACCCTATATTCAAATTCTTTACAAAAATAAAACCACAATTAATGGCCAACGAGGCATTGGTTCACTGCTGAGGTCCATGGAGTAAGCCGTCCCCCAAATGGTCTGCCTCACCCAGATGGGAAGCCCTGAGCAAATTGAGCACAATAGCGACCTCAGACCTGACAACTCAAGCTTAAGGAAGATTATTCTATATCTTCCTTAAGAATTTGGTCTAAACCTAACACATTTCTATTGAACCGCGACTATCTCTGGGTGTCTCTCTCGGAGAATCCTTACCACCCATATAAACCAAGAAAATAGTAGAAAATCCCTCTTCCTGTAATAAATATAGAATCTTTGCCCCTTTGGACAAATTTAATACCAAACTCTCTGACGACACGAACAACAAATAATATTTTAAGAAGACATATCTGCACACAAAGACAAAACCCCCGACCAAAAAAAACAGAGACTTACAAGGTATTTGCATGCTGAATGTCTGCTTCAAGCCCCTTCAAAGAATCCTTGAAAGATTTCCCCTGCGCTTGACCCATTGCCACCAAATACATCTCTTTGGCCTAACCTTCAAAGCTTATGTAAACAAAATTAATACCCTCCCAAATCCCCTCAATACTGACCGATCTTCAACCTAACCTTTCCATGGCAACCACAACAAAAACCCCTGACAGCCCATCAAACTCCTCCTAATAAACCATTCCAACCCCTCTTTTGTTGTACTCAGAATCTCCAATACCAACCATCTCCACACTCTCTGCTCTGGACTTACTCCATACTCCGGACAAGGCATTTGTAGACCACCGTGGATGCCTCTGCATATGCAAATAGTTGGCACTTGCAGGATGCAGGACACTGCATGCATGACACGGAGAACAGGTAGCAAAAGCTTAGGACAAATTAAGTGGTTCTTTTGATAAAATGTTCATCTCTGAAAACTTTGGATAACAAAAACTTTTCAGGACACTACATGCATGACACGGAGAACAGGTAGCAAAAACTTAGGACAAAGTAAGTGGTGCTTTTGATAAAATGTTCATCTTTGAAAACTTTGGATAACAAAAGCTTTTCATCTCTGAAAACTTTGGATATCTTATTTTTACCACGAACATAATGTCTTGAAAGCTGCGAAGCATGCAATAAGACCACCAACTTTGTTGTCCAATCAAAAATTACATAATAAATTTTATATCATTTTGTAATATGAAAACTTTGGTTAAAATTGTGATGTACAACAATATTTTTTGGTCAAACAAGAGATTAATACGCTGTCAACGCACAATCGATCGCTAAGAGTCCCAGACAGGGACTAATAACAGTACAATATATAACAATTTAACAAGCTTGTAATAATCAACTCTGGAGAATCATCTAGGTTTTCTTAATATTAGGTTTAACAATAGGATTATTAATATTCGGTTTAGGTTCAATAAAAGGTTCAATAATACACTAGTGTTAATTATTATTAATATTGTTTAGAAAAAAATATTATTATTAGCAATTATAATAATCTTGCATTAATAATATTACATTTAATTTTATAATATTATTAGGTTAGTTTAGTAAACGATAATATTATTATTGATCATTGTTAATAATATTTTAATATTAAATCTAAGTAATATTAATACTAACATTTTTATAATAGCAATAGCAATTATATATATTGCTTACTTTAAATAAGTTGATGCCGATGTTTCTTAGGGTTTTTTTTTGTTGTAGGGAGGAGGGATGTGTTAGCATCAAGATTCTTCACTCCCCAAAACTGATCTTCAGCGTTTCGCATCGTGTAGTCATGCCCATTTTTGTGAAGGTCTAGGGTCGAGAAACATGCAGATTTACGAATGGGGCATTTGAGTTTTCATACATCATTCAAAAACGTTTCCATATATCCAAGAACAAATCCTAAAAGAATCATCAAATTTTCAATAAAATATATCTCTCCAAAAAGGCATTAATATTATTTTTATAGTTACCAAAACATCTATCCTTTTCTCAAACAAAATAATGGTACAAATTATAACAATTTAACAAGCTTGTAATAATCAACTATCCTTTTCTCTAACAAAATAATCGTACAATTTATAACTAGCATTTGCACCAGATATTGGAAAGGAAACGTCGCAAGGCATAAATTGAAGAACACAAATACAACAAAAAAATACTTTGATTGGCTAATCTTTTTATGGAAGATTTCGAAGCCAAGGCTCTTGCCTCAGCCCGTCTCCTTCCTAAGATGTGGAAAAGATATGTAGATGACACTAATGTCATTTGGCCCCATGGCCATGAGGAGCTGGATCATTTCCTGGATCACCTCAACGGCCGGTCCTCAGCTATTAAGTTCACCATGGAAAAAGAGGTCAATGGCAGCCTCCCTTTCCTGGATATTCTTATTTCTAGGAGGAATGATGGCTCTCTCTCCCACGCAGTGTTCCGTAAGAAGACACACACAGAGCAGTATCTTCACGCTGACTCCCATCATTTTCCTGCTCAGAAGATGGGTGTTCTTAACACCTTAGCTACGCGTGCCCTCAGGATTTCGGATAAAGAAAGCCTGGAAAAAGAGAGAACCCACCTCCTTGATGTCTTTGTGGCAAATGGATATAGCAGACACCTTGGTCGGAAGGCTTTCCTTACAGCTTCTAAAAATGTGTTTAGTAAAAAAGAGCCTAAGGAGCGCCACCCAGGTGTCCATATTCCTTATATCCAGGGGACCACGGATAGGATTGCTCGGATCCTCAGAAGGTTTGATATTCCCACAACCTTCAGGCCCCTCAGAACCATCCGTAACTCCCTGAGGTCTGTAAAGGATCCGGTCAACCCCAAAGACATGAAAGGGGTCTATTTGATTCCTTGCTCATGTGGGACCCCTTATATAGGGGAAACAGGGCGTTCCATCCAGCAGAGAATTTGTGAGCATGCAGCGGACCTGAGGCATGGTAGAATAAAGTCCTCAGCCTTAGCTGAGCATGTGGACAAGACTAAGCATCATGTCTGCATTGAGGAGGCCAAAGTCATTGCCAGGGTAGACCGGTTTCATCATCGCAAGTTAAGAGAAGCTATCGAGATTGAGCGAAGACCCATCAATCTCAACCGAGATGATGGGTGGAAGGTAAGTAGAAGTTGGATCCCTGCGCTGTCGTCTTAGGGTTTCTTCCTCGCCCCCCCCCCTCGGGCCTTCTTTGGGTGGGCGAGGCCTTTCCCCTTTTTTCCTTTTTTTCTTTCTAGCATTAGGTTCTTCCCCCTTTTTTTTTTTTTTTCCAGGTTCCTCCTGTCTCTTTTTATGATTAGCGTCTTCTTAAGCGTTAATCTAATCTATTTTTATAGATTTTATCTCTGATAGGTCCTGTTTCCAGTTTTAGTATTTTGACATAGTTGGTTATTATTATTAAAATTATGATGTATTCGTGCGTCGAATCTTATTTATATTTTAGGTGTGATAGCCTCCAAATAAAAAGCTATGCGCTTAATGATAGCTTATACTTATATAAGTATATCTAGGTATAAATTAAATTATTTCTTCTCTTAGTCAAATTAACCCTTATGATCGGCTTACCAGCAATAATTAAAACATATTTATTGAAGAAATAACTTTATAACATATTTATTCAAGAAATAACTTTATAAGAATATACATCCTAAATTATTCTCTATAAATATGTCATTCTAACATTAATAACTTAATGGAAAATAACCAATATTTAAAACATATTTATTGAAGAAATAACTTTATAAGAATATACATCTTAAATTATTCATTATAAATATGTCATTCTAACATTAATAACTTAATGGAAAATAACCATCAACAACTCGTTATTTAACAATAAATCTTTTTCATTTATATTAGCTCCTTTATACTAACCTAATTTACTCATATCTCTAGAAATATAATATTATCATCTTATTATTAATAGATTTATTATTATATATAACATAAATCACTTATTTATTAATTTATATAACTTAAATTATTTCTTAAAAATGTATAAATAACCTTTAATTTATTTAAACAAATAATTGGTTGGGATAACATCCGCTTATTTATTAATCTTACCTAATTTCTCTCATCTCTATAATTAAAATAACAAATAATAATATGATTTAATTTATTTAGAGCCTTGGTCCTAGAGTCAAATATAGTTGTTTTGTAGCCGTTAGAGTCTCTACTCAGCCTATTTAAAATGCTAAAGCCTGATCTGTTTCTTCAACTTGTCCTGACGATGAACCACACTAGTTGGTTCGAAACGCGTCGACAATAATTTTCTTATGTGATTTACGCCGAAGCTCTTTTTACAATAAAAATATATTGAATACTCAAATCAATGCCCCATTAACTGGAACCACTTAGTAGACATATCTATCAACATTAGGATTACACACAATGATCAGGAAATTCCCATATACAAACAACACCTTCCACACCAACCTTTCCTCACATCCACATTTTAAAAATGCCTTGAGCTATATGAGATATGGTCAAAGGATTGCCCTTGTCCTCAAAAGCATTACCACTAGTACCAAGGAGATCACCAGAAAACACACTTTACAGCTTTGAATAGGGTTGAGAGTCTTCAAGCTGGAATATTTTGTTCAAATGATGCATGCTAAGATCATTTACACATCCCATTTATGTACAGAGAGATGATTTTGTACTACAAAAAATTTGATCTACGCCACTGATACTGGCAAAATTAGAGTAGCATGACAAGTAGGATGGTTCTATTCATTGAAACAAAATTGCAATTAGGACCTTGATTTGATCAACTAGCTGTAGTAGTCGCAGTTCCATGATAGGTTAGGGGTGCCATTTTTTGTTGCTAGGAAGCATCCTCTTCTGCTTCATCGACGTCTGCATTCCATATGAAATGGGCATATGATCCAAGAACATTTCTGGATAAGAGAGCCAATTAATCAGGTAACATAAGTATAAATGGTTTCATATATTAAAATCCATAGGTCTAACAAATCTTGTTTAGCCATTTAATATATAGAAGCTTCACAACCTTTGTATATGAGTTATGGTCAAAGGATTGCCCTTGTCCTCAGAAGCATTACCACTAGTACCAACATTGAATAGGGCTGAGACATATCCCAAACAAGAGTCTTCAAGCTGCAATATTTTGTTCAAATGATGCATGCTAAGATAATTTAGGCATCCCATTTATGTATAGGGAGATGATTTTGTACTACCAAAAATTTGATCTGCAGCACTCATATTAGCAAAATCAAAGTAGCATGACAAGTATGATGGTTATGATCATTAAAACAAAATTGCAACTAGGACCCTGATTTGATCAACTAGCTGCAATAGTCACAGTTCCATGATAGGTTAGCGTGCAATTTTCTGCTGCTGAGAAGCATCCTAATCCGCTTCATCGATGTCTGCACTCCATAAAAATGGGCATTTGATCCAAGAACATTGCTACATAAGAGAGCCAATTAGTCAAGTAACATAAGTATAAATGGTTTCCTATATTAAAATCCACAAGTCTAACAGATCGTGTTTAGCCATTTAATATATAGAAGCGTCACAACCTTTGTATATGAGCTATGGTCAAAGGACTGGCCATGTCCTTAGAAGCATTACCACTAGTACTAAGGAAATCATCAGAAAACACACTTTACAGCTTTGAATAGGGTTGATACATATCGCATACAAGAGCCTTCAAGCTGCAATATTTTGTTCAAATGATGCATGCTAAGATCATTTACGCATCCCATTTATGTATAGAGAAATGATTTTGTTCTACCAAAAAATTCATCTGCAACACTGATACTAGAAAAATCAGAGTAGCATGACAAGTATGATCATTTTGATCATTGAAACAAAATTGTAATTAGGACCCCGATTTGATCATCTAGTTGTAGTAGTCGTAGTCCCATGATAGTTTAGGGGTGCCATTTTCTGTTGCAGAGAAGCATCCTGATCTGCTTCATCGATGTATGCATTCCATATGATATGGGCATATGATCCAACAACATTGCTACATAAGAGAGCCAATTAGTTAGGTAACATATATTAAAATCCACAGGTCTAACAGACCTTGTTTAGCCATTTAAGATATAGATGTCATATTCTCTCCCTCTTTGAATAGGGCCGAGACATGTCACATACAAGATTCTTCAAGCTACAATATTTAACTAGTAAACATTCTAGGCACATATTGACATCAACATTCCAAGTTCAAGTTTTACCAACCACACTTGTTGATTATGTTCGTCATGATTCTTGCCATAGGAACCCTCTAGGTTAATAGCCCTCACCATAGTAATTCCTATGAATATGAGGCACATCACAAGACTCTTTATGGTTTGATATTTATACTGAATCAAAGTTGATAACCCCATCTTGTGGTTAAAACCCCATCAAGTATGATGATGTGGCAAGATTCCTCTTGATTGATCCACTTGTGATGGTCAAAGGATGATAAGTCAAAACTAATTCTATGATTAAATTTTAGGCTATAAAGCAAAAGTCAGTTTCCAAAATGTGGGATAATCATTTGCTTCAAGATTCAATTCAAAAATATTATAGATCGACCTAATTTAATTTTTGTCTCCCATATTTTAAATTTGAATTTCCCTCATTGTTAAGTCAAGTCCGCCTCTCTAAAAGACCTTATCATCCACTATAAAATGAGGCTCATTCTCTTTCTAATGGAAATCATAGAGATGTTGATCTAAGAGGAAGACATTTATGTAGCATCTGTAGCCAAGTAATCTTCAAGGAGGTTGAGATTCTAGAATAGTTTGGGCTCAAGATTATCTTCTTGGGTTATGCTTCTGGTAGGGTTTCGTTGGGTTTTCTCAAGCCCCTTTTCATAGATAGCTCTAAAGGAGTTCACACTCAATTTCTTGACTATTTCCTGAAGTAGATCAAGTTCAACTATGACTGTATTTTGGGCATACCTTTGCAATGCAAGTTTTGAAAAATTTCTTGATCTGAAGGGTTACTCTGTTTGAATTTTACCTGGTTCTAAAATTCCTTAACAAATTTCTGATGCTCTGTATTAATCATAGCCTCTCTAAACACCTTAAATATATTTTTAAAGTTGCTCTGTTACATATTCTTGACTATTTCCTGAAGTAGATCAAATTCGACTAGGACTGTATTTTGGGCATACCTCTACAATGCAAGTTCAGAAAAATTCGTTGATCTAAATGGTTACTGTGTTTGGCTTTCAGCTGGTCCTCAAATTCCTTAACAAAGTTTTGAGGCTCTGTAATAATCATAGCCTCTTTTGAACACCTTAAATATATTTTTAAAGTTGCTCGTGGTACAACAACCCCTATTTTGGTGAAGGTTCTTAGCATGTATTATGTTAGGTTCCTATACCAATAGGAGTCATAATCTATGAATGGCTGAGATTAAATCTGTAATATGTACATACCTTTGCTTTCTGCAAATGTTTTCCATATAAAATAAAAAATAAAAAATGTGAAGAGGGTATGTCCTAAAAGAAAAAGAAAAAAAAAGATGAAAATATGAACCCCAAAGAAAAACAAAAAAAAAAAAAACATGAAAGTGGGCAAGTCCAAATGGCACTCCAATTTACTTTTGATGTAGAATAAAGATTGTGTGCAGCTTGTTACCTTTGCCACAATCCATGGATAGTCAAAATTTTAAAACTTGGCTAGTTCATGTTTTGAATTTCATGTTTATAGATAGAGAATGAAAATCTGACCAAACTGTTTAAACTTGGTAGATAAGTAGATAGGTAGAATAAATAAAAGGAGCTCAATAGTTTAATCTGAGCCCTTGGATGTAATAAGGATAGAAAAAGATAGATTTTATTGTAAAAGAAAAGAAAAAGTTTTGATAAGGGTTTGCCAACTTAAGTGCACCCTAATAAAGATAAGTAAAAATGGTAGGATGGGTAGGTGGGTAAGTAGTTGCATGGTTGCAGAATTGTGATGATTGATTAGATAAAATCATATCATTTACTTTCATCATCAAGTTGTTAAAGTATGGATGATCATTGATCATTTACACAAAGTCAAGTGATTAATTTCCCCATTCATTTCACCCTTAATTTTACTAATTTCCCATAAGCAAAGTCAAAAGTACCTAAAACCTTAAGTTAAAGGGACTCAGAGCATTTCTCTGACTTCTGGAGGGACCAGACCCTTGGCCCAATAACTGATAGGTCCTAAGTAATAAATTTCCCTCATAAACATTCAATCCCTCCATAATTCACTCATTCCCCCGAAAAAATCCCTTTTCCTAAGGTAAAAGCACCATTTTCCTAGGGAAAGTAATCACCCCCAAGCAAACCCCTTCTCCACAAAAACCCACAAATGCACATTTAACCTAAGTTATAATGTTTTATGTGAAAAATAAATAAAATTCAACACACATTATACTCAACGCGCTTCGTTTTTCCAACTTCATTTCATAATAACTTCTAACTTTATGTATTAAATCCCGAAAATACCCCTTTCCCGTATATTTTATTAAAAGCCCATATGTTAATATCCCACCCCGAAGGATTGAAACATAAACTCTATTACTGAATAATTAAGGGATTAATTAAGTATATCGGCGACTAATTAATAACCATGACCCACCGCCAAATAAAAGAGGTTAATTAATCAAACAGTGATTAATTAATAATTTGTCCCCACCAATGAAATCGCTCCTAACTTCATTAAACCTCCATAATCCACAAATTAATTAATCCCTTCGTGCATTAAAACCCCACCGGGCCCCTCCACTAAAATTCATATCAAATCATCGCCCAATCGTTATGCGATCCAACCCCTTTTGATCTAACGATCGACGCTTATATCGAGCAGCCTCTGAAGGCTGACCTTTACCCACCAGATATGAGTGGTTTCATTATTCACCCCACTTCTACATGACACCTGATGAATGGCATCGGGTGGCATCCCTCCAAAAACACTTATCCCAAAAGCGATGTGATACGATCCCACTTACCACCTCCCACAAAACGACAAAATGTCACATCTCCCGCTTAACACCAAGTTTCCTTTTCCTAGTGTATCTGCCAGAATCATTGACTTTACGAATAAAACTAAAAAACTCTTCTTTTTTTTTGTTTTATCGTGAAAAAGAACACTCTTACCTCCATGAAAGCACTAGAGTACGTGCAACCATCAACCTAAGACCAACTGCCAATTTACTGAAGTTGTTGAAACTCGAGACCACCTTTCAGTCGCGTGTGTTTCCTGCAAATAGTGCACAGTCGCCATTACTTCGTTCAAAAACTAAAACCAGGTATTTATCCCAAATTCGCTGAGAAACCCTGTTTTATTCCCAAACTTAAACTAAATTGCTTCAAATTACAAAGGAATTTAGTAAAATAGTTTCCTAGTGACCCCAAAATACTCTAAAATAGACCAGTTTTCCCCAATGTTACTAAAAACCATTCCCCCCCGTCCTTGAAACCACAAGAGCCAAGGATGGCTACCCCAATTGCATTGAAGGTCCTGCCCATTTCAACTCCTCACAAGGATTTAGACCATCTCCCATTAGTAGATAAAGATTTTCAAATTAAAGATACCTTTGTCCAAGAATCCCCTTTGAAACTATACTGCAGGTACAGAGACCACCACCTGAACCATGATGAGTACATAAGTCTTTGGGAATTAGGTTTACCCAAATATCAATTCCCTAGAGTTCATATCTTCCCAGAGATTATCCACTACTTCCATATGAACTATAGTCCAAGCCAAAGGGCAGTGATGACCCCAGACCATTATGTATTATTTACCATTACTGTTGAGTCCATAAACGAAATTTTGCAGTTACAACCAAGCCAAAACTTGACCCCTCTTTTTGTTGGAGATTTTCTTAACAGATACCCTACACTCACCTCAATCAAACTTGATCGGTTATTCCAGACCTTCATTAGAGAAGAGAAATACATTCCAAAGGACCCTCCCCCTAACATGTGGACTATATTCACTGATCTTGGTCGAGACATCCTAGAAATGATATCCAGTGTGTTATGACAAACCACAAGCGGATATGTTGATGAAATTATTATATCCTTTATTTCCATCTACTCTCCTGGGAAACCCTCAGCCATCATGTTTGACTATGCTAAATTCATTGCTAATAAGATGCATGATCAATTCATGAGGATGGATAATGAAAGAGTTTTCAAATATTCCTCAGTTTTATATCATCTTTTCTTGTATTATCAAGCTAACAAATTCCCAGTCACACTCCAGAAGCTTGATACCAGAGGCAACCCTAGATCGGTAGTCTTCTGGACTTCATTGGTCCACTAATATGATTCTCAATATTCTTATACTGATCTTATAGATCTCTTTGTACACCCAGTTGCAACTATGTTACTAAGAAGCCCTCCCCCGAGAATCACTCCAAACATCAGGAGGGTCCTACAGTTGTCCAAACAATATACAGTGGGGGATTGGTACTTGTACCAAAACCACAATGAAATCAAAATATATGGATGTGAGTTGGCTACCTACAAACTACCTAGATACCTCCCTATGAGATTGTTTTCTTTGCAATACTACAAGCAAATGATCAATTCCAATGAGGTGCATTTTGTGAGGGCAAAGAAGAAAGATCAACTTAGGATAAAAGATCAACTTGGCCCGTTCATATGTAACAATAGGGAAGCAGGAAAGGAAGCAGAGGAAATCCTCCAAAGACTGAAACTGAAATTGAAACAAAGTTATATGGAGATATGACCCTTTAGAGTTCATTTGCAATAGGAGACAAAAGAGCAAATTATGCCTTACATTCACCACAGGATTCCTGAAATTGAACAGTATGCCAATCAACTTGAATAGGTGGAAAACACTTTGGTAGACCAAGATAGCATAGAGGTTGTCGTGGATAATGTATTTATTGATTTAGAAAGAAGACTTGATGAAGATTCATTTGTACATTTCCCAGGAGAGTCCCAATCTCAAAGAGAATCACAGGGACATAATGGGCAAACAACAGAAGAAAGACCTCAAGAGTAGCAACCATTAAAGTAGCTAGAGGAATCAGAACAACAAGAATTTTTAGAATAACTTGCTCAACCAGAACATATCATGAGCAATCCTCCTATTTTACAAACTCCTCTAAATGAGGAGAGGAATACTAAAAGAGATAGAGAGGAGGCCACTCCTTCTAGCAAACCTGTTGCCCAAACTTATTTCAAGAGGAAAATGTTGAATCCATTTTCAGAATAGGAGTTTACTGAAGAAACATTAGGAACTACAGGTGCAGAAAGGGAAGAAAGCATGCATACCACTCCCTCAGGAGGTACACAAGAACCTTCCACCTCACAGGATAAAATTATGGAAAGACAACAAGGCACGAAAGTATCCTCCTTCAGGACTCCTACTAGCCAAAGCCAAGATATCAGAGAGAAATATAAAGAAATGAAAGCTATAAATGAAAGATTGAAAGCCCAAACCTATGCACACTACCTAAATATGGCTCCTACTAATCAGACAGGGCTAATGTCAGCCCTCGATGTGAAAGAGGGCAAAATGAAGATGAATTTTATGAAGCCCACTACCCAACAGCCAAGTCAATTGTAGATTATTTGAAAACAAACTTTGAAATATTAGCAAAGGATATCCATCCTATTGACCAAATAGAATTACATAAGCAGACTAGGGAAATGTTCTACTCTACCTTGGCAAGGTAATTGTAGCTCACCAACTCCAAAATTCGCTGAATAATACATCAGCGTAATTCCAGATAGAAAAGGCCTCTTCACAGGCCAAAGATACCAAAATAAAGTCCTAGAGGACTTAGTCATAGAATTGGGCCATGATCCCAAAGATGTGAAAGAAAATCTTATTAAGAAGAAAAATTATGACATAGCTGCACTGAAAAAGAAGCTCAAGATTCCTCCCCAGCATCATCCTCAGACATTTAAAGTATTGGAAACTCAGTAGGAGGAAGAACTTATGGACTTGGTCCTAAAGCTGAATGAACAACTAAAAGAGATAGAGAAGGAGCTAGATAACTTGATACAGTCTAAACAGAGCGAGTTGGCCACCACTCCTCAGACTGTAATTCCAACAGTATCTACAACAGTACCCCCCACATTGGTTGCTTCATAAGCGCCAATAGTTCCACCAGCTACTACTTGGCCAATTATAGGTACATCAACAAGCGCAGGGACATCAATAGAAAATACAGCTGAATTTATAAAGGCCATGGAGGAAATGAGCATCCAGGCTACTGAGCTTAAGAAACTTAGAGAACAAGTGTCAATTTTGGAAACTAATTGTAAAATTGCACAGATACAACAGAAAGAAGAAGCTCAAAATAATCAAAGAATGGGAGAGAGAATAAATGTCCTTGAAAAGGGCTTGACATTGCAACAACCACTTGGAGACATGAAGGAAATTATCTGGGCCATTTTTGAACAAACTCAACTAGTCAAAGTGGCCACAAAGGCAATCTACAAGACAATGGAAGAATTGGGAGATAATCCTGAAGAAGCCAATCAATTGATAACATTTTTGAATAGTAGAAACAGGTATCAACATGATGAACTGGAGATAGAAGACAAAACATGAACAATCATAGAAATCAAGAAGATTCTCACCAAAAGGAACCTGATGCTCAATCTAGAGAAAAGGTGCCAAAGCATTCAAACTGATATTGACAGATTTATAACAAAGTATGGTATTTTAAAGGAAAAAGGACTCCCTAGTCCTATGGTAATCCATGACAACCTGATGACCTAGAATTATTATATTGAGAGACTAAACAAGTTGGCCAATAGCCAAGCTAGTACTTCAGGGGTAAAAGATTTGCCCACTAGAAAGGTATCCTATGACAGTCTTGAAAATCTATTTTTCATTGAGCATGATGTAAAGCATTTGTTTACCAGCAGGTCAAATTTTGCTAAGTATATAGAAGCTGACGAAATATATAGAAAGATGTTAAGGATGAAATTAACTGACAGTGAATGGTGGACAAAACTGATAGATTTACTGTAAAATTACTGCAATAAATCTACATGGTAAAACATGTCTACCAGGTAAAATATGGAAGACAGAGTCAAAGTAGAGCAAGTAAAGAGTATCAGTAGGTAGAAGATAGAAAGTGATTCCAGCACACAACTATAAAGCAACTGAAAGAGCCAAATATGAATTACAATAGGCAACATAGTCACAGTAAAAGGGACAACAAGAAGACAATTCTCCATCTATCTCTATCTTCATGCTTGAAGATATCTTCGATTTCCTAGAATAGTTCTCGTATTGTTAAGAGATATTTTGTAACAATTTTTGTATAAATACTTCACAAATTGAAGTAATTAGGGTGGTGTGGATTAAAATACATTTCTGTAGACATTTTATATTGAGCCAAAGAGCTATTGTACTCAAGACTGGACTGGTTTTGATGGATATGTATTAAAGCTAAGGACATTTCACTGGATTCTTATGCACAGTAGGAAAAAATAAATATTATCTCTTCATGTCTAAATATTTTTTTCTCTTCATGTTATAAATGTTGATATTTGTCTCTTATGAAATCTGAAAAGTAAACAAGGAATGATACCTCAAAACTAGCTTAAATGCTCTTTGTTTTAACTATTTACTTTTTATATGTTTTCTACTAAACTATCTTGGTCTAGGAATTCTTAATTGCTCCCTTACTTCCGTAGTTGAACCCCTGCTTTGTTCCATAGTATAGGATTATTCATTGCCTTGTGCTACTGATCATCCTTCCTTTCTTCATCTTAATCTCGGTTAAGGATTCTCCATTGCCCTTTACCCTGGTTAGGACTACCTCATCCATTAGAACATATAGATTTTCTTTTCGTTGTGCTATCCTGCCCTGTGAACTCTTACCTTAGTGATTGATTAGATCCATTTCAACCACTCTTGATTGACTCCATTGTCCAATGGACTAAATACTTTCTCTGCCCATTTGTTTCCTAATTCTTCCACAAAATCAAAACAAGACATCACAAACACTAATAACTAGCCTAAAATCTACCCAAAGAAAATTTAAATTATAAAGATAGAGCCCTCTCTGGACTTAGGTTGGCTAGAACCCGAGTCTAAAAGATTAGGTTTGTGGTTGCCTCAGACTATTACTTATTTTTATAACTTCTAGGGAAGACATCTGAGTGATAACATAGTGGTGACCATACTGGGGAATCAAACCCTCAGTCTTAATAAACCTTTGAGAAATTTCAAATTTTTATTTCAAGCCTCTTAAAGGGTTATTAGAATTCATTTAAAAAATTCATAAAAGAAAAATAATTAGGAAAATCTCGAAATTTGGCTTTAAGGCGAACTCACTATACCAGAGCCAACCCTGACCCAAATCCTCCCGCTATATTTGATAATCCCAACCTTATTCCGAGAATAATCAGAACACAAGAAAGTTTAGTAAGCCCAAGACCTTTATTCAGAGCCAATTCATGCCCTGTTGAGTGGTTTTTCCTAAAAGACCCCCCTTTTGACGAGTATTTTAACAATTCCCTATTTAGAACCAAGTCTGAGAGTGAACTTGATGACCAAGTTCTAGATCTAGAATTCATTAAAGAACTTGACATCCAAAAGGCAAACCAGTCAATAGATCAGTACCTTCTAAATTCCCCTCAATCATCCCTCACTGGTGATAATATCCCTGGAATTTCTGAGACTGCTTCAACCTCCTTTAGTTCACCATTATTCCCTTCCATTTCTGAAGCTCATTCCACCCCGCCATTCATACCTTCACTTCCCCTTCAACCTATCACTACTCATCAACCACCCAGCACTTCTGATTCCTCATCAACCACTGAAACACCCCCTGTCACCCCAAGACCCTCTATTAGCCAAACTCCAGTTCTTAATCCTACCTAATTTAGAGCTATGGCAAACTGATATGCCCCCCTTATGATGCTTGCTCCCCAAGGTGCCATGCCACAAGACTACCAAAGTAAAATTGTTACATTTGGTGGTATTAGATCATACACAGCACAACAACACATAAGAAAAATGAAAGATTATTTTGAACTGCATGAAATTGACATAGGAGATGTCCAAATGAGAATTTTTTCCCAAACTCTAGATGGGGAAGTAATAACATGGTTTAGATCTTTGCCTAATAATAGTATATATAGTTTAGAATTTTTTTACCAACAATTTTTAAATAAGTGGGAGAAGAAAAAGAACCCCCTTCAAATCCTTTCTGAATATGAAAACATTAAGAGGGGACCAAATGAAATAGTTCAAGACTATTGTACTAGATTCAACAACATGTATAATGCAATACCAGCTGGCCTTAGGCCCCCAACTAGCTTAGCTATGATAAAGTTTCCAGATAGTTTTGACATCGATATGGCTTTTCAACTTAGAGAGAGGAACCCTCCCACACTAGAAGATATGCAGAGTGTAGCAGTTAGTTTAGAAGCTAACTTGATTGCCAAAAGAGCTAGGGTTAGAAATGAAAGGAGAACACCCTTGAAAGAAGAGGCTTCACCCTTTGACAAAAAAATGGATGCTTTATCCAAGGGAATGGAAAAATTGATGGATAGGATAGAAAACATTGAAATGAAACCTCACTGGGATAACCAACAGGCTCCTCTAGTAAGAAATCCGAATTTTAGGAAGAACTAGAACCAAAACACTGGGAAGAATAGGCCTGATCAGAATATTAGGCCACCTTTCCAAGAAAATTATGCTGAGACTTCCCATCCAGAAGAGCCTGAACAAGACACTCAAATTAATTTAATGGGATTAGATGATGGGGAAACTATATTCTTGACTCAAGATGATTAAGAATTACACATGCTTCAGTTGTTCCAGACCTAAATAGGAGAATCTTTCGATTACAATCATGGGTATGACTCTGCTATTTTTGAGGTGCATAAAAAGTATAATATGAGGAGCAGAAATAATATTGATACTTTAGAACAAAACAAGAAAGCAATACCTAAACAGCCTAAGAAAGTTAAAGCAGCTCCAGTAATAAAAACTCTTCAAATCCTCTCTAGATAAAATCAGAGCCCTCACAGTCCCACCATTGAATATGTAACCAATGACCAACCTTCTAATGAGCAACCTTCTACTTCAATCGCCTCCAAGGAAACAGTGGAACAATCTCCAGAAATTGTATTAGAAAATCAAACAAAGAAGACTCCAAATTCTGAAAAAAAAAAAAAAAAAAAAAAAAAAAAAAAAAAAAAAAAAAAAAAAAAAAAAAAAGGGAAGAAGAAGAAGAAGAAGAAGAAGATCAAACTTCTCTAAACCCTGTTTTTAAGATTCCAAATGTTCAGACAGGCAAATCCCCTTTTCCTTTCAATTTGGGAGCAGAGGTGGCCAAACTTAAAATCTCAATTCCTTTAATAGAATTGGTTAAACATGAAACTTACAGATCTCATATATGTAAATCTTTAAACTTCATTGAGAATGAAGACTCCGTTAACTTATTTGATGATCAACTTGAGCTAATTTTCGGTCCTAATGTTAATGGAAAACTAGTGGAGGGAGGGATACCACCCTTCTACATTATCCTTAACATCCACGATAAAATCCTACATAATACCATGCTAGACTCCGGGGCTTCACACAATCTTATGCCAAAATCTGTTATGGAAAAGCAAAACTTGGATATCACTAGGCCTTACAAGGACTTGTTTTCATTTCATTCAAGGCAAGTTAAGTGCCTAGGGCTTATAAAGGACCTGTGTATTTCCCTAGTTCAGTATCCTACTAGGACTATTCTTATGGACATAGTTGTTGCTGATATACCTCCTAAGTATGGCATGTTGTTGTCTAGATTGTGAGGTGCCAAACTCCAGGGATCTCTGTAGCTTAACATGTCTTATGCTACCATTTCAGTCTTTGGACATCCCAAAAAACTGTATAGAGAGACTCTGATGAAGTATGTAGTGAGTAGCCAAGAGAGACCTCAAAACTTTCCTATATATTCAGTGCATTCTGACATCGACTCTTTCATTCTTTATAATGCTGAAAAAAATCAAGGAAACACTTCAAGTTGCATTATTTCATAACCGAGAGAAATTGTAGTAATAAAAGAAAATCTAAATGTCCAAATGCATGAGATTTCAAGTAATAAAGATGACCTAGATACTTTGGTCAAAGAAGATTTTATTCCCCCAAACAGTAAGAATTATGAACACGAAATTATTTAGCACCTTGAATCCGACGGATCAGTGAGAAAACTAGGTGCAGGAGTAGGAGTATGGATTTACAACTTAGAATATGATCACACAGAGGGTCATGCCTACATATTGAACCTTAAATGTACAAACAACATGGCCGAATATGAAGCACTTCTATTAGGTCTGAAATTGGTCAAAAAGTTGGGAGCCATAGGAGTCTCTACTATGGGAGATTCTGAGTTGGTAATAAAAAAGATTAACACTATTTATATGACTAGGGATCCTAGATTAGGATTTTATAGAGGAACATATGAAGAAATACAAAATACTTTTTTAGAAACCAAGCTTGTTGTTATTCTGAGAAAACACAATATGCAAGCTCACAGTTTAGTGATGTTTGCTAGTACTTGGAAGTTGCCATTTTAGCCCAACCATCACTACACTACTGAGGTTAGGCACGGACCTACTATTCCTGACAACTTAGAGAACTGGAAAGTGTTTGATAATGTTCAACAAATTAATAATTTTCTAATTTTATATGATGAATTTGTAAATAGCAACATAGATACATATATAACATTAGATTTTGATTTTATAAATAAATTAGAAATTAATAGTTTAGAACATGAAAAGGTAGATAATTTCCATCTCACAAAGTTTAAGAGATCAGATATTCAAAACTTAAAACAAATGGAAATTGATGAAGAAATCAATGAAGAATCTAAAGTCATCAATCATAAAGACAATTTTTTGCCCAGAGGATTAACTCCTTTGGAGGACTTATTCAATTCAAACAATGTTCCTAAAAAGCCTAAAATGGAACCCTTGAAATCATACATTGAGGAATGCAACATAGGCTCTAAGGAAGATCATAAAGTAATAAAACTATCAAAATATCTACCTCCTCATGAAAAAGTGAAATACATAGAGTTGCTAAAAGAATTCTAGGATGTTTTTGCTTGGAATTATGAGGACCTTAAGTCCTATGATACCGGCATAATACAACACACCATTCCCTTAAAAGAAAACCAAAAGAGTTTTAGAAGGAAGCTTAGAAGGATTAACCTTGTTCTATTACCTTCTATCAAAAAAGAGATTAAAGGAATGCATGAAGCTAAGATTATTGCACCAATTATATTCTTAACTCGGTTTCTAATTTGGTACCTACAAGAAAGAAAACTAGCAAAATTAGACTGTGTGTTGACCTTAGGAATTTAAATAAGGTTTCACTTAAGGATAACTACCCTCTTCCTAAAATGGATGACATATTACAGAGGGTAGTAGGTTCAACTAGAATCTCACTGTTAGATGGGTTCTCGGGTTATAACCAGAATTTAGTCCACCCAGATGACCAGGCGAAAAGTACATTCACTACTCCATGAGGAACTTTCATGTATGTGAAAATGCATTTTGGTTTAAAAAATGTAGGGGCCACCTTTCAAAGAGAAATGGACATAGTCTTTGCTAAGGAAACCCATGACTTCTTGGTAATATACCTAGATGATATCACAGTATTCTCTAAATCGGATCATCAGCATCTAGATCATCTAAGGCAGGTCTTCACCAAGTGTAGGAAGTATGGAATTTCTCTGAATCCTAAGAAATCTCTATTTGGGTTGGAAGAGGGAAAGTTACTCAGCCACATAATCTCCAAGGATGGCATCTAGATAAACCCTACCAGAATTGAAGCCATTTTACAGATACCACATCCCAGGAACATCACAGAACTACAAGCATTTTTTGGTAAAATAAACTTTTTAAGAAGATTTATCTCTAACTTAGCTGAACTGATTAAATTACTAAACAACATGTTAAAGAAATATTTGACTATTAAATGGACTCTGGAGGCCAAAAAGTCTTTTGAAGATATAAAGCTAGCTTTAACGCAAACATCAATTCTCATCAATCCAATGTTTGATAGGGATTTCATCATTTTTTCTTTTGCCTCAAAACATATAATTGTTGCAGTCCTACTGCAGAAAATGATTATGGCTTTGAACAACCAATAGCCTTCTTTAGCAAAGCCCTAAGAGATGTACCTTTAAAGTATAATATAATGGAAAAGCAAGCTTTTGTTCTAATCAAAACCATTAAAGATTTCAGAGTTTATATCCTACATTCTCATATAATAGCTTATGTCCCGAACACTATAGTCAAAGACATTCTAACACACGGTGGTCTAGAGGGGAAAAGAGGAAAATCGATAGCTATTTTGTTAGAATATGATTTAGAAATTAAACCTACAAAATTGATCAAAGGCCAAGGTTTAGCCAAACTTATCGTTGAATCGAATTGTCAGGCTCTAGACATAAATTTCATTGCAGAACTGGATAACGAAGAGGAGATGGTGACTCCATAGATCAGTCAAACCTTCACAGACGCACCATGGTATGCTGACATTATATATGTTCTACAAAATATTCAAGCTCCTCTTGAGTTATCTAGAACTAAATGTAGGTTTTTAAAAATGAAATCTTTGAAGTTTTGCATAATTGACATTGCTTTATTTTGGAAAAATCATGAAGGCATCTTGCTAAACTATTTAGTAAAGGAAGAATCTGACAAAATTATACAAGAATTTCATGCAGTTCATTGTGGGGGACATATTTACTGGAAGACAATAGTTGATAAGATCTTAAGAGCTGGATTTTACTGGCCCACTCTATTTTTCGATGTAAAGAAATTTGTAACCTCATGCCACAAATGCCAGATTTTTGAAGGAAAAAGAAAATTTCTGCCATTACCTTTGAAACCTATATCTACCGAAACAATGTTTCAACAGTGGGGTCTTGACTTCATTGATGAAATTCATCCCCCTTATTCTTCTCAACATAGGTGGATTTTTACTGCTACAGATTATTTTACAAAATTGGTAGAAGCCATACCCTCAAGACAGGCCATTGATACTGTCATAATAGGTTTCCTTGAGTCCAACATTCTATCGAAATTTGGTTGACCAACCAAAATTATTATAGACAATGCAACAGCTTTCAAATCTAAGAGAATGATCAATTTTGTAACAAATATCATATAACCCTGGGTCATTCCATAGCCTACTATCCCCAAGGAAATGGACTAGCAGAGTCTTCCAATAAAAGCTTAGTGAATATCATCAAAAAGTTGTTGGAAGATAACAAGAAAACCTGGAACAAAAAGCTAGTAAATGCACTGTGGGAAAATAGGTTGGCCACAAAGAAATCCATTGGCACCAGTCCTTATCAGCTAGTTTATGGAATGGAGGCAGTTTTCCCATCTTCCTTGGGAAAACTAGTAATGAAATTGCTCCAAGAGGCATAGGTTGAGACAAATGATATTCAAAGGATAATTAATCAAACTATTCATTTGCAACAATTCAGAGAAGAAGTGTATATCAAATCCCAGAAAGTGCAAGAGAAAATTAAGAAAGCTTTTGACAAAAGGACTAAAGCAGAAGATTTCTATCTAGGAGATAAGGTTTTGAAATGGGACTCAAGAAGGGAAGATAAAGGTAAACATGGGAAGTTTGACTTCTTATGGAAAGATCCTTACATCATTTTTGCTTTTAGAGGTAATAATGCTTATTTTCTCAAAGAGTTGGATGGTGCAAAAGTAGAAGGAGGACCAGTTAATGGTCGAATGCTTAAGCACTATATAGATCCCAGTCACTGATTTCACTAATTACTTGTACATATTTTGTTTTTTCACAAAGTTTAGTGTTGATTGGATGGTAGTTTTGGAGTTGAAGCCCGAAGAGAAGGCCCTAAGCTTCAAAAGTTTCACTTTCATAAATATCAATAAAGCAGCAAAGTAAAAGGTAAAAGTTGCAAAGTAAAATCATAGTTTTTTAGAAGGCCATTGATCTACTAGTTCTTGACATTTCATTACGAAATTCCATCCCCAAGTGGAGCCACTGTTAGGTTCCTATACCAATAGGAGTCATAATTTATGAATGGCTGAGATTAAATCTATAATATATACATACCTTTGCTTTCTGCAAATGTTTTCCATATTTAAAAAAAAAAAAAAAAAATCAAAAAAATTAACAAATGTAAAGAGGGTATGTCCTAAAAGAAACATCAAAGAAAAAAAAGAATAAATAAAAAGATAAAAAAAAAGAGATGAAAATATGAACCCCAAGAAAAACAAAAAAACCATGAAAGTGTGCATGTCCAAATGCCACTCCTATTTACTTTTGATGAAGAATAGAGATTGTGTGCAGCTTGATACCTTTGCCACAATCCATGGATAGTCAAAATGTTTAAACTTGGCTAGTTCATGTTTTGAATTTCATGTTTATAGATAGAGAATTAAAATTTGACCAAACTGTTTAAACTTGGAAGATAAGTAGATAGGTAGAATAAATAAAAGGAGCTCAATAGTTTAATCTAAGCCCTTGGATGTAATAAGGATAGACTTAGATAGATTTCTATTGTAAAACAAAAGAAAACGTTTTGATAAGGGTTTGTCATCTTAAGTACATTGTACTAAAGAGAAGTAAAAATGGTAGGATGAGTAGGTGGGTAAGTAGTTTCATGGTTGCAGAATTGTGATAACTAATTAGATAAAATCATATCATTTACTTTCATCATCAAGTTGCCAAAGTATGGATGATAATTGAGCATTTACACAAAGTCAAGTGATTAATTTCCCCATTCATTTCACCCTTAATTTTACTAATTTCCCATACGCAAAGTCAAAAGTACCTAAAACGTTAAGTTAAAGGGGCTTAGAGAATTTCTCTGACTTGTGGAGGGACTAGATCCTCAACCCAATAACGGATAGGTCCTAAGTACTAAAGTTCCCTCATAAACATTCACTCCCTCTATAATTCATTGTTTACCCCTAAAAAATCCCTTTTCCAAAGGTAAAAGCACCATTTTCCTCGAGAAAGTAATCACCCCCAAGCAAACGCCTTTTCCACAAAAACCCACAAATGCACATTTAGCCTAAGTTATAATGTTTTATGTGAAAAATAAATAAAATTCAACACACATTATACTCAGTGACTTCATTAAACCTCCATAATCCACAAATTAGTTAATCCCTCCACGCATTAAAAACCCCGCTGAGCCCCTCCATTAAACCTCATATCAAATCATCACCTAATTGTTGTGTGATCCAACCCCTTTTGATCCAACGATCGACACTCATATCGAGCGGACTCCAAATGTTGACCTTTACCCACCTGATATGAGTGGTTTCATTATTCACCCTGCCGCTACGTGGTGCTCGATGAATGGCATCGAGTGGCCTCCCTCCAAAACCACTTTATCCCAAAAGCGATGCGATATGATCCTGCTTATTGCCTTCTGCTAAACCAAAAAATGTCACATCCCCTACTTAATGCCAAGTGTCCATTTCCTAGTGTACCCACCAAAATCATTGGCTTTATGAATACAACTAAAAAACTCTTTTTTTTTTTTTGTTTTATCGTGAAAAAGAACACTCTGGCCTCCATTCAAGCACCAATGTATGTGCAACCATCAACCTACGACCAAATGCCAATTTACTAAAGCTGCTGAAACTCCAGACCACCTTTAAGTTGTGTGTGTTTCTTGCAAACAGTGCACAGTCACCATTACTCTATTCAAAAACCAAAACTAGATATTTACCCCAAATTCACTGAGAAACATTGTTTTATTCCCAAACTTGTACTAAAATGCTTCAAATTACAAAGGAATTCAGTAAAATAGTTGCCTAGTAACTCCAAAATACTCTGAATTAGACTAGTTTTCGCCAATTTTACTAAAATCCCTTCTCCCCTATCCTTGAAACCACAAGAACCAAGGATGGCTACCCCAATTGCATTGAATGTCCTACCCATTTCAACTCCTCACAAGGATTTAGACCATCTCCCATTAGCAGATAAATATTTTCAAATTAAAGATACCTCTGTCCAAGAATCCCCTTTGAAACTATACTGCAGGTATGGAGACCACTACCTAAACCATGCTAACTACATAGGTCTTTGGGAATCAGGTTTACCCAAGTATCAATTCCCTAGAGTTCATATCTTCCGAGAGATTATCCACTACTGCCATATGAACTATATTCCAAGCCAAATGGCAATGATGACCCCTGACCATTCTGTCTTATTTACCATCACTGTTGAGTCCATAAACGAAATGCTGTAGTTACAACCAAGCAAAAACCTGACCCCTCTTTCTGTTGGAGATTTTCTTAACAGATACCCTACACTCACCTCAATCAAACTTGATCGGTTATTCCAGACCTTCATTAGAGAAGAGAAAAACATTCCAAAGGACCCTCCCCCTTACATGCGGAGTATATTCACTGATCTTGGCTGAGACATCCTAGAAATGATATCTAGTGTGTTCGACCAAACCACAAGCGAATATGTTGAAGACATTATATAGCCTTTATGTCCGTCTACTCTCTTGGGCAACTCCCAACCATCATGTTTGACTATGCTAAGTTCATTGTTGATAATATGCATGATCAATTCATGAGGATGGATAATTAAAGAGTTTTCAAATATTCCTCAATTTTATATCATCTTTTCCTGTATTATCAAGTTGAAAAATTCCCAATCACACTTCGGAAGCTTGATACCAGAGGAAACCCTAGGTCGGTAGTCTTCTGGACTTCATTTCTCCACCAATATGATTCTCAATATTCTTATACTCATTTTATAGATCTCTTTGTACACCGAGTGGCAACTACGTTACTAGGAAGCCCTGCCCCGAGAATCAATGCAGACATCAGGAGGGTCCTACAATTGTCCAAACAATATAGAGTGGGGGATTGGTACTTGTACCAATACCACATTGAAATCAAAATATATGGATGTGAGTTGGCTCCCTACAAACTACCATGATACCTCCCTATGAGATTGCTTGCTCTAGAGTACTACAAGAAAATGATCAATTTCGATGAGGTGCATTTTGTGAGGGCCAAGAAGAAAGCTCAACTAGGATAAAAGATTAGCTTGGCCCCTTCATATGTAACAGTAGGGAAGCAGGAAAGGAAGCAGAGGAAATCCTCCAAATATTGAAACTGAAACAAAGTTTTATATGGAGATATGACTCTTTAGAGTTCATTTGCAATAGGAGACAAAAGAACAAATTATCTCCTTACATTCACCATAGGATTCTTGAAATTGAAGAGTATGCCAATCAACTTAAATGGGTGGAAAACACTTTGGTAGACGGAGATAGCACAAAGGTTGTTGTCGATAATGTATTGATTGATTTAGAAAGAAGACTTGATGAAGATTCATTTGTACAAGTGCTAGGAGAGTCCCAATCTCAAAGAGAATCATAGGGACACAGTGGGAAAACAACAGAAGAAGGACCTCAAGAGTAGCAACCATCAGAGTAGTGAGAGGAATGAGAATAGCCAAAAATTTCAGAAGAACTTGCTCAACCAAAACATATCCTGAGCAATCCTCCTATTTTACAGACTCCTCTAAATGAGGAGAGGAATCCTAAAAGAGATAGAGAGGAGGGCACTCCTTCTAGCAGACCTATTGCCTAAACTTAAGAGGCAAAATTTGAATCCATTTTTAGAACAAGAGTTTACTGAAGAAAAAATAGGAACTAAAAGTGAAGAAAGGGAAGAAAGCATGCATACCACTCCCTCAGGAGGTACACAAGAACCTTCTACCTCACAGGCTAAAATGCTAGAAAGACAACAGAGCGCGGAAGTATCCTCGTTAGGACTCCTACTAGCCAGAGCCAAGATATCACAAAGATAAATATAGAAATAAAAGCTAGGAATGAAATATTGAAAGCCCAAACCTATGCACACTACCTAAAGATGGCTCCTACTAATCAAAGAAGGCTAATTTTAGCCTTTAATGTGAAAGAGGGCAAAATGTAGATGAATTTTAGGAAGCCCACTACCCAACAGCCCAAATCAATTGTAGATTATTTGAAAACAGACTTTGAAGTATTGGAAAAGGATATCCATCCTATTGACCAAATAGAATTACATAAGCAGACTGGGGAAATGGTCTACTCCACCTTGACCAGCAAGGCAATTGCAGCTCACCAACTCCAAAATTCATTGAATAATATATCAGCAGAATTCCAGTTGGAAAAGGCCTCTTCACAAGCCAAAGATACTAGAATAAAGTCACTAGAGGTCTTAGTCATGGAACTGGGCCACGATCCCAAAGATGTGAAAGTTGCAGAAAATCTTATCAAGAAAAAAAATGATGACATAGCTGCACTGAAAAAGCGGCTCAAGATTCCTCTCCTGCATCATCCTCAGACAACTGAAGTATTGGAATCTCAAAAGGAGGAAGAGCTTATGGACTTGGTCCTAAAGCTGAATGAACAACTAAAAGAGACATAGAAGGAGCTAGATAACTTGATACAGTCTAAACAGAGTGAGTTGGCCACCACTCCTCAGACTATAATTCCAACAGTCTCTATAGCAGTACCCTCCACATTGGTTGCTTCATTAGCACCAACAGTTCCAACAACTACTGCTTTGCCAATTACAGGTACATCAAGAAGCACAGGAACATCATCAGAAAATATAGCTGAATTAATAAAGGCCATGGATGAAATGAGCATCCAAGCTACTGAGCTTAAGAAACTTAGAGAAGTGCCAATTTTGGAAACTAATGGTAAACTTGCACAAATATAATAGAAAGAAGAAGCTCAAAAGAATCAAAGAATGGGAGAGAGAATAAAAGTCCTTGAAGAGGACTTGACATTGCAACAACCACTTGGAGACATGAAGGAAATTATTTGGGCCAACATCATTGATTCCATCAATGATGTTTTGCCATCTATTCAAGATATTTTTGAACAGACGAAACTAGTCAAAGTGGCCACAGAAGCAATCTGCAAGACAATGGAAGAATTGGGAGATAAACCCAAAGAAGCCAATCAATTAATAACATTTTTTAGTAGTAGAAACAGGTATCAACTTGATGAACTGGAGATAGAAGATATAATAGGAACAATCATAGAAATCAAGAAGATTCTCACCAAAAGGAACCTGATGCTCAATCTAGAGAAAAGGTGCCAAAGCATTCAAACTGATATTGACAGATTTATGAAAAAGTATGGTATTTTAAGGTAAAAGGAAGCCATAGTCCTATGGTAATCCACGACAAGCTGATGACCCAGAATGATTATATTGAGAGACTAAACAAGTTGGCCAATAGCCAAGCTAGTATTTCAAGGGTAAAAGCTCTACCCACTGGAAAGGTATTATATGATAGTCTAGAAAATCTGTTTTTCATTGAGCATGAGGTAAAGCACTTGTCTACCAGTAGGCCAAATTTTGCTAAGTATACAGAAGCTGACGAAATATATAGAAAGATGATAAGGATGAAATTACTTGATAGCGAATGGTGGACAAAACTACAGATTTACTATTAAATTATTGCAATAAATATAGATGGTAATACATGGCTACCAGGTAAAACAGGTAAGATAGAGTCAAAGCAGAATACGTAAAGAGTATCAGTAGGTAGAATATAGAAAGTGATTCCAGCACACAACTATAAAGCAACTGAAAGAGCCAAATACGAATTACAATAGCCAACATAGTCACAATAAAAGGGACAGCAAGAAGACAGTTCTCCATTTGTCTCTTTCTTCATGCTTGAAGATATCTTCGATTTCCTAGAATAGTTCTCATATTGTTAAGAGATATTTTGTAACAATTTTTGTATAAATACTTCACAAATTGAAGAAATTAGAGTGGCGTGGATTAAAATACATTTCTTTAGACATTTTATATTGAGCCAAGGAGCTATTGTACTCAAGAGTGGATTGGTTTGGCTATATATGAAATAAAGCTAAGGACATTTCACTGGATTCTTGTGCATAGTTGGAACCAATAAGTATTGTCTCTTCATGTCTAAATATTGTTTTCTCTTCATGTTATAAATGTTCATATTTGTCTCTTACAAAAAATGAAAAGTAAACAAGGAATGATACCTCAGAACTAGCTTAAATGCTCTTTGTTTTAACTGTTTAATTTCTATATGTATTGTACTAAACTATCTTGGTCTGGGAATTCTTAATTTCTCACTTACTTCCATAGTTTAACCCCCCCTTTGGTCCATAGTACAAGATTCTTCATTTCCCTGTTCTACTGATCATCCTTCCTTTCTTTATCTTAATCCCAGTTAAGGATTCTCCATTGCTCTTTGCCCTGGTTAGGACTACCTCATCCATTAGAACTTGCAGATTTACTTTTTGCTATGCTATTCTGCCTTGTGAACTCTTACCTTAGTGATTGATCAGATCTAGTTCAGCCACTCTTGATTGACTCCATTACCCAATGGCCTAGATACTTTCTTTGCCCATCTTTTTTCTTAATTCCTCCACCCAATCATAACAAAGCATCATGAGCCCTAATAACTAGCCTAAAATCTACCCAAATTGGACTTAGGATGGCTAGAACCCAAGTCTAATAAGATTAGATTTGTGGTTACCTCGGACTATTCCTTATTTTTATAACTTCTAGGGAAGACATCTAAGTGATAACATAGTACAAGGTAAATCTGAAGTCTTGTATAGAAATTTCTGGCACCCTTAAAGGACATGTCTGAAGTTCTAAAGTTAAATGATTAAATGGGCTATACGCTCTATTTTTCCTTTTTATACACAGTCTGATTCTAGTTGAGGATAAGACCTAATTTGTGGACCAGCAACATTCCTAGATTGTTTATGGTGTCAATAGAAGGACAAATCAGAACTTTGCACAAGGTATTGTAAAGGACAAAGGCAGCAAAAGTAACTAGTGTTGCAAAGAACATACTAATCAATTTCACTAGTTAAAAAACTGCATTCGACCCTCCTTATTTGATGATTGATCTTTGAATTTCAACACCTATCTACCTAAATCCCTTCACATGACTAAAGTTGCCTGTGGAGAATTTTGACCTGCATATCTTAGGTGTCATCCAAGTATTTTTCGGTCTGTTCTAGGGAGATCAAAGTTTGTAATTGAAGGATTTGTAAGGTTTGATAAAATGTGGCGTAGTTTCGGCCCTATAATAGCGCAAATATCTGAATAAGATCAAGGTAACATGACGTTGATCTAAGTCTATTATGTTTCCTAACCTCAGGTAGTTGTCCCTCAACAGTATACCCAAAATATGTTATTGGATTTATGTGATTTAGAATGATTCCTGAGTAGCATTGCCAAGGATCTATCGTTGTGATCCGACCTTATGTTTAACCTTTGATAGTGGATCTGAAAGGCATGTCTACAGCCCTTCTATAGGGTAACTTTTCTACCTTAGTGGTTACCTAATCAGTGACCTTGTGAAGTCTTGAGGTTTATGTTTGTGGCATCATGGTGTGATCCTAAATAAAGTTTTGAAGGTTTCCAGGTATGAGTAGAAGATGTATTGATATTCAAAATACCTATGGGAGGATATATGGCCAGTATGTTTAATCTGTATACAAAGAAACATTTGACAAAAGGAAGCATGATCTCATCACAATTATAGTAACTACCTCAGGGGGTTGTCTAATAAACCAGGGTATTATGTTAATATTTTCACTAAAATGTGGATTTGTAATTATACCAAAATTCAGTATACCTGTACTTGCATCATTTTCAGTCATCAAGGGTTGTGAAGGGTTCTCATATTCAGAATTAAGAAGGTACCAATGTATGTGGAGCAGAGCATCAAAGCAAACATCTTGATGCATCTATCACACACTAGGCACCAACCTAAGGGGATCTTCAAGGACAGAGAAAAGTATGGCTTTGTTCTGTGACCTATATACCTAGAGAGTTAAGACTATATGGCTACTATGAAAATAAGGTTTCATTGTCACATATTTTAGTAACAATACTGAAGCCTTGAGGAAACCTCACATTCACTGTATATGTGGAGCATAAATTGACAATAGAGAAGTTGTACTGTAGCTAAGGTTTTTCTAGTGAAGAGTGTTGTGTGAGAAAAAAGGTTTTAACAGTATACTATTGTGGAAGAATCGTATTGCAGAGAAAGATATTGTATATGCATAAGGGAGCCAATTAGTCAAGTAACATAACTATAAATGGTTTCATATATTAAAATCCACAAGTCTAACAGATATTGTTTAGCCATTTAAGATATAGAAGCTTCAAAACCTTTGTATATGATTTATGGTCAAAGGATTGCCCTTCTCCTCAGAAGCATTACCACTAGTCCCAAGGAGATCATCAGAAAACACACTTTACAGTTTTGAATAGGGCTGAGACATAACACATACAAGAGTCTTCAAGTTGCAATATTTTGTTCAAATGATGCATGCTAATATCATTTAGGAATCCCATTTATGTACAAAGAGATGATTTTGTAATACCAAAAATTTGATCTGCAACACTGATACTGGCAAAATCAGAGTATCATGACAAGTATGATGGTTTTATTCATTGAAACAAAATTGAAATTAGGACCCTGATTTGATGAGCTAGCTACAGTAGTCACAATGATCCAGGTGAATGTTAGTGGCCACCCACCTATCCCATTTGTACCCCCACAACTTTCTCTTTCAGCTTTTTTAGTTTCCTAAATTGTAGCACAGTTTACTATTTTTAGCGTTTTTTCGGGTCCTGAACTTTTAGAGTCGTTTTAAGGCCCTAAATGACATTTTTTTGGAAATATAGGGGCAACATGGGTCCATGGATTAATGTTTCCCTACCCAAAGTGGTAGTGCTCAGATATATCTTTCTAACAAGCTATTCTACGTGTCAAACGGAGATTGTATGCCAAAGTTACGACCCCGGGAAATTGATGTACCAATTTACCCAAACGGGGCCCACAATTTGGCATTTCATCTTCTAGGGTTAGGTTTCAGCATGTGAAGGGTTTTCCATTGTTTCTCAACAATAAATAGGCCTTTGAGCCTCATTGTAACATAGTTTAGAGGCATGTAGCCACCACATCTCTTCTCAGAGATAAGCTACCATTGCCCTCACTGGTTTATTTCCATTACTGTTTGTAAGCATATTTCAGTATTTTACATTAATGAAATGAAGTATTATTTCCACTGCATATCTATGGTTATGGTTATATCTGTAATTTTTTGCGTTCTTGTTTAAGTCCGGATCAGTGGTATCAGAGTGGTCTGCTTTTTCTATGTTTTTCTTTGCATGTCCCCAACGAGGTCAGGATATAAGGAGTTAGGGCTTGAACTGGTCAAACCTTTGCAAGACTAGCCTCGCAAATCCCGACGGCCT